>JAADVY010000222.1:0-23138 GCA_023336035.1 Pythium plurisporium
ATCCTAGTTACGAACCTGAGTATCCACTTGAGTACAAGAATGAGATCCGATGAATGCGCAAAAACGCAAGGACAACAACACGAGTTTCTTGATGAGACCACTGGCAGCTGAACACGCGGCACCAACGACTGGCACCACACGCTTTCGTCAAGCAAGCAACAGAGGGGTATTTATTGTAACGACATTGGTGAAGCGATCAGAGGACACACGAGTGTCGATAACAAGCGCTCGCTGAGTGCAAATGACTGAAACGCAGTGCTGCGGCTCTGCTACTACTCTCCTCGAGGCCGCCAAGCGGGTGGCATTCATGTCTGGCCACGCGGTGGTGCGTTTACAGAACACCGACGCAGTTGAGGTTGCGGAAAGCCTCGTGCAGACGCGCAATCATCTCCTCCTCCGACTTGCGCACCCACACACGCGGGTCGTAGTACTTCTTGTTGGGCTTGTCAGCGCCCTCCGGGTTGCCGATCTGGCCCTGGAGGTAGTCCTTCTTGCTCTCGTAGAACTTGCGAAGGCCGTTCCAGTACGCCCACTGGGTGTCCGTGTCAATGTTCATCTTGACGACACCGTTCTTGACGGCCTCTTGGATCTCAGCCTCCGTCGAGCCCGAGCCACCGTGGAACACAAAGAACACCGGCTTCTGCTGGCCCTTGGCAACCTCGTCACGCACGTGCGACTGGAAGCCACCGAGGATCTCCGGGTGGAGCTTGACGTTGCCCGGCTTGTAGACACCGTGCACGTTACCGAAGGCCGCAGCGATCGTGAAGTTGGGCGAGATCGCGCCAAGCTCGTTGTAGGCGTAGAGAATGTCCGACGGCTGCGAGTAGAGCGACGAGTTGTCGACGCCCGTGTTGTCGACACCATCCTCCTCACCACCAGTGATACCAAGCTCAATCTCGAGGATGAGGCCCATCTTGTTCATGCGCTCAAAGTACTTCTTGCTGGTCTGCACATTCTCCTCGAGCGACTCCTCCGACAGATCGAGCATGTGCGAGCTGTAGAGCGGCACGCCGTGCGTCTTGAAGTAGGCCTCGTCGGCGTCGAGCATGCCATCAAACCACGGGAGCAGCTTCTTGGCGCAGTGGTCCGAGTGAAGGATCACAGGCACGTTGTAGTACTTGGCCATCGTGCGCACGTGGTGGCCAAGCGCAACAGCACCAATGACCGAGGCCTCCTGGTTCTTGTTATCAATGCCCTTGCCGGCGTAGTAGGCCGAGCCGCCGTTCGAAGCCTGGATGATGATCGGCGACTTGATGTCGCGCGCCGCCTGGAGCGCGGCGTTGGCGGTCGACGACGAGGTCACGTTCACGGCCGGGATCGCGAAGTTGTGCTCCTGCGCGTACTTGTAGACCTTGACGACGTCTTCGCCGTTGAGCACACCGGTCGGCACAATGTCGAGAAGACCCATAGTGGATAGAAGAGGAGGGAGGAAGGTTGAGGGGATCTGCGTGAGGCCCGGAAAGTTGGGAAGTGATCTTGGGGCTGTGCTTCTTCCAAAACGGATTGCGCGTTTCTGTAATTTCCGGGGTTCTTGTCGCGTGAAGTGGATTGCGCTCAGGTGGGTCCGGGTCCAGCAGCATTAACCCGTGGGTTCAGGAAGATTCCCTTGTCTATACTTGTGCCAGTGTAAACTACAGTAGAAGCGGGTCGGTGAGAAGACCTGCGCTGAGAAAACGGGTGGGTTTTGGACCAACTATGCATGCAGATTCAAGATCGAGACCCGCATTCGATGACGCCACGATGTCATCATTGCTGCCACCATCGTGGCATGGCCAATCCGGACCCTTGTTGCGCCACTTGTCCTGTGTGACGAGACGCTGGCTCAGTGCAACCAACACGCTCAACGCCCAACGGCAACGCGCTCGAAGAGACGGCTGCGTTGCTGTCGTGAAGGCAAGCACAAGCTCCCGCATGCGAGCGCACGAGATGGGTTCGCAATTTTTTTCTGCTTGGTGTGCACCAGTCGTTTGCATGGAAACGAGGCCTCACGTTGCTGGCGCCACCGGCCGTGCCCATCACAGAGGCCACGCTCTGTGTTGGTGGCACAGAGAACACGACCCACCTCTGACGCTCGTGGCTTGAGGTTCCCACACAGAAATGACGCAGCTCTGTACATCGCGCCACCGACCAGAGAGAGAAGCCCCCCAGCGTAACCCATTATAACCCTCTCCTACCATCACTCTGGTTGTCACCCCAATAGTAGCACTCTGATTCCTGGTATTGCAGGTTCCTCGTTCAACACCAAGTATGCGACTGTAGAGGGATGACAGTAAGTACATCTCCCCAAACTGGTTTCTTCCCCTTGGAGGAATGTTCGTGAAGTGAGAACGCGGGTGACCGACGTGTCCCATACGCCACTCTCGCGTTGACACCCACAACACGACCGGCAAAACAGCGAAGACCCACAGCACTCACCAAGACACCCCACCCCGCACAGCCGTCGTCCTCCAAGACGAGTGTAACGCCATGGTGTTCAACAAGCCGTACTCGTCCTCCATGGAGAAGGAGATCCAGAAGGCCGCCAACATCATCAACTCGTTCTTCAGCAACTCGACCGTCGATGCCGACAGCTCTATCCCTGCCGAGCTCATCAAGAACTGCGCGGGCCTCGCATTCCTCACCGTCGTCAAGGCCGGCATGGTCTGGACTGGCAAGCTCGGTACGGGCGTCGTCATCGCGCGTCTCGACGACGGCTCGTGGTCGGCGCCCTCGGGCATCGGCACCGCCGGCATCGGTTTTGGTGCCGAGATTGGCGGTGAGATTATCGATTTTATGATCGTGCTCGGCTCCAAGGGCGCCGTGAACACGTTTAAGAAGGGCACGCAGGTGTCGGTCGGCGCCGGACTCGAGCTCGCCGTGGGGCCGCTCGGCCGAGCCGCAGGCGGCGCCGTGAACGCCGGCGGTGGAGGACTCAGTGCCAACTACACGTACAGCCGCGCGAAGGGAGCGTTTGCCGGTGTGGGCCTTCATGGCTCGACGATTCTCGTGCGTGGCGAGATGAACCGCAAGTTTTACGGCCGCGACGTGAGCCCCATGGAGATCCTCAGTGGCCACGTACAGATGCCCCCGGGAGGCGCGTGCGATCGACTGCTTGAGGCGATCAACATGGCCGAAGGCCGACAGGGTGTCAGTATGGTACGGGTTTGGAAGGGTTCTTGGCACACAATCGATTGACTGACGATGTGTGCTTGGTTTGACATGTATTGTAGTCCGACTCGCGCAGCTCATTCAATAACGGCAATATCGCCTCGGCCGCAGCGTTTGGCGGCAACGGCGCGTACGTGCCGTCGCAGTCAAGCAACAGCAGCAGCAGCCAGCGCCACAGCTCGTATGAGAACCGCTCGTCGTTCAACTCATCGTTCAACAATGGATCGAACGGTGCCTCGGCGTCAGCCTCGACCACCACACGCGCCTCGATGCCTGCGCAGCCCAGTGGTCCCGACCCGCGCTTGAATCGGTACTCGTCGTACAAATCCGAGAAAGAGCTGTACGAGCAATACGCGAAGAACAAGTCACCAGGCGCGACCTCGTCCTCCACCCAGAACTACGGCGGCTCAGCATACGCGGTGCCGGCAACAGCAGCCTCGAATGGATATGGTGCGCCTGTGGCCACGGCAGTGCCCGCTGCTCCGGCGGTTGGGGCCGCTAGTGGCGGCTATTCGTATGGCGCCGCGCCTGCTGCGTCGAATGCCGCGTATGGTGGTAGCTACACAGCTGCGCCAGCCGCAACAACTGCTTATGGTGGAGGAGGCTACACAGCTGCACCCGCCGCTCCGCCGACCACTTATGGCGGCGGCTACAATGCGCCTCCGGCCGCTGCTCCAGCGGCCCCCGCGGCATCTGCTGCTCCTACACGCCTCTCGTACAAGACTGTTCCTGTCACGACGTATAAGCCCGATTACGGCTCGCAAACCTCATCTGGCGGTGCTCCACGGGCACAGGCACCGCCGCTTCCACCGCCTGCAGTCGGTGCAGAAACCAAGCAAGTTTACACGGATGTCATCAACTTTGTCAGCTCGAAGTGCCCCTACGCAAATGTCCAGATTTTTAAGGACAACTGCCGCTTGTTCGGCCAGGACCAAATGTCGCTCGATGCGTACATGGCATACCTGACGTCTATCTGCACGACTCCTCTTCTAAAGGATCTCATTCCCCAACTTGTGCGACTGTTGCCAACCCAGGACAAGCGCGAGAACCTTTGGGTACGTTCATCGATGGCGCGATGTATGGATTGGGGACTCTACGATTCTAATCTATTGCTGTGATACTCAGACCCTCTACGTGCGAGAAGTGCTCATGATCCGCTAGAGTGGGTACATACCCGTGTTGACTGCGGTGCACATGTAGGCGAGGCTGGGAGAGCTTTAATGTAATATGGATCAAGGAATCGATATCTCCGTTTGGCGGATATCATTGACTCAATACTTCGAAGTATATAAAGACGTTGGGAATCTTCACGAAACGACGCGCCCGATATCCACAAAGCCAGTCGTGTTTTGTAGAAGGGAATTGGGAAGAAATGGCGTCTATATTGACGCAAGAAGAGATCGACGCTTGCCGCGAGTCGTTCGTCCACTTTGATCGCGATGGCAGCGGCACGATTGATAAATACGAGTTGGCCAAGGTGCTTGAGGCAATGGGCCAGAAGCCCACTGATGAGGAGCTCTTCCAGATGATCGCCGAGGTGGATAACGACAACAGCGGCGAGATCGAGTTCACGGAGTTCCTGCAGGTCATGGAAGCTCAGAAGATTCGTGCGGCCCAGTTCGACGACGAGTCCGACTTCATTGACGCGTTCGTTGCGTGCGGAGGGAACGCCGACAAGACCGGCCACGTCGAGCGCCGCATGCTCGTGCAGCTCATCAAGAAAGACTTTGGCCTGCCGATCGATATCGATCGCATGCTGGACGAGCTGGACACTGATGGCAGCGGCGAGATCGAGTACGACGAATTCAAGGCATTGCTATCATAACTATTATGGTTGGAACAATTTGCTTTGGAATTGGAGTTTCTGTTTCTTGCGAGCTGGTCGATACTGGTGGCCGCAAGCTTCGCACTCGGCCTGTGAGCTTGTGCTCTCATTAACAAGTGTACACCGTGGACATTCCCATCTGGTCCCAGGAGACTGTGAGGCCAATCCATCATTGGTCTGGGTCAGCGGGCTGCTCTGTGTCGCCAGCGACAAAGACGCGGATGGTATGTGCTGTGTGGATGTTTCTTGGATACTGCATGCTGTCTCTTGAGAGAAGAAGGCTCCCGCTAGACTGCCGTTGGAGCTCGGAGTGCTGCTGCTCATCCGACGATCGGCCTTACTTCGAGCCGAGGCGGACTGTGGTGTTGAGTTACGGCTACGCAGCGGTGGTCTCGGAGTTGGGGAAGCGATGATTTCGAAATCACCGTCGTCGTCTGCTGCTGCCACAAGGTCTGACGTCTGCGTCTGGGAAGAGGGTGCACTACGCGTCCCCACCACGATGGGTTCATCGTCATCATCTTCCTCCTTTGCTTGGGTGGCGTTTCGTTTTTGGTCCTTTCGCTCTTTCAAGCGCTGTTGTCGTTCTAGGAATGCTGCAGGCGCTTCAACTCGGATTTCGTTCGTAATTGAGTGGATGTAAAAGTCCAGGTTAGCACGCTGAGCGTGGACGTGTCTCCACACTCCGCCACTCTCCGTGTCGGAGTCGAGGTCGTCGTGATCTCCATCGTCAAAATCACTTCGTCGTGAGTCTTCACCATCATCACCCTGTCGCTCGGGCGCTTTGGACTTGTTGTCCCGTGCCTTGACTTGCTGTTGCAGCCTCGCAAAACCCGCTTGCATCTCGGCTGTCACCACCGTTGCTTGCCCAGCGTCCAGCGATTTACGTGTGTTCCCAGCTGCTGCTTTCTCGGCCTGGCGGGCGCGATAATTACGCATCACTTCCTCGCGGATTTGCTTTGCGGACTTGGGATGGATAGAATCGGCTTGGGCGTTCGCTAGTAATACATACTACATTCACACAAGTCAGATGATACGAAGACTCACGTCTTCCATGTGAGCTCGCCAGACAGCGCGCACCTCTTTGTGGATCTGGATGATATCCTCGCGGTTCTTCACGGGCGTGCGGATGCCGATGTTTTCGAGTAGTTTCTTGATGTCTTTCTCTTTCATGACACTGTACGAAACAAGCGTCATCCGCTCTGGTGGCTTGCCGTCGCCATTCGCCTTACCGGCCCCGGGATTTGGTGTGGTCGCCTGCGATGCGCTTGGTACTCTGGCCTTCTCCAATATCGGTAGTATTTTGGGTTTCATCTGCTGGAAGAGCACACCGATCTTCTCGAGCGAGCGGTTCGGCACGAGCTCGCCCGGCGTGCACGGCCGTTTGCATTCGGGGCAGCAGCCATTGTTGCCGCGCGACTGCAGGAAGCGACGCACACACTCGGAGCAGAACGTGTGCGTGCAGGGCAGCAGCACCGGCCCGTGGAGAAACTCGCCGCAGATCTGGCAGCGCAGCGTGCTCTCCATCTGCCGCAGCTCCGGACACGAGTCGGGCCAGAGCCACTCGTCCATGTCCTCATCCAGCATCGTGGCCGCCATCGCCGCTGCCTTCTCGACTCGCTCTAGACAGAGAAAGACGGAGGGACGGTCGATCCTATCGATCGCCACCGCCGCCTTCCCGCACCCGCCAACCCAACCAACCAGGAGCTGTTCATTCCCGCCAAAATCGTGTCAAACCATCCGGTGACGCCTTCATATTGAATTTGCTAGTGAGCCGTCATGATTTTTCAGCCAATCACTGCGCTCTACTGTGTTAAACATGTTGAAGGATGGTCTGTACAGAATCGAAATGACCAGCACGCCGATCGCGAACGACGCGTTGTATGCGACGCCTGAGTTTGTCGGCTACTCGCTGTGGCTCGTGCCCGACGCGCGCGTCGAGAAACATCTCCATGTCGTGATCCAGGAGCTCGCAGAGGAGCTCAACACGCCGCCGTTTCGACCGCACGCGACGCTACTTGGCGCGATTGTGGTGAGCAACCAGGGGACGAATCTCAAGCGCGAGACGCCCAGAATGACAATGTGTGCATCGTATTGCAGGGTATGGAGGAGGGCGATGTCAAGACGCAAACCAAGCGCATCGCGGACAGACTGCGAGCGATTGACGCCGAGATCAGTGAGGTTTCGTCCAAGGTACACGGGGCTGTTTGTTTCTTGTGTCAGTTGAGCTGTTTCCATTCACGCTGAAGTGATCTGCTTGTCAGGACCTGCTGTACTTTCAGTGCGTATTTGGTCTGCTTCATTTGTCCCAAGAGCTCCGCGACGCCCACCGGTTCGCGATGGAGGTACGCCCCGTCATGGGGTTTCCTAACTGCCTCTCGTGGTGACGATCTGTTCTACGCTTAGGTGTTCGGACGATCCGACGAACCCGAGTTCATGCCACACATCAGGTGTGTTTCTCCCTTTGATCGCTGTTGAGGTGGTCGCTCACGAGCGTGCCATGATATCGCGCAGCTTGGTCTACGGAGACTTCCCGCTCGCTACGCGTAGAGCTCTGGCCCTCAAGTTGAGCCAACCTCACGAAACACGCCAGAACTTGAGCGGACTCCGCATGAAGGTAAGCCACCATGTCCGGCTATAGCTTACTTCAGTCGGTCGTATTGATGGCGCTTCGTGCAGATGGAGAAGCTGCAAGTGTGGAACACCACTGGTCCTGTCAAGAACTGGTCCATGGTTGCCGAGTTTCCGCTGACGAGCAGCGAGAACTGAGATAAGACGATCTTTAGTTTGCTATGTCTGACACAGTACCAAGCGAAGTGTGTGAGACGATACAATAACCCAGTCCCTTTGCCAATCCGATTTCACACTATCATATTATCAAGGTAGATTCTGAGCCTGCTCGTATCTAGATCACAAAACCTGTTGATATCCTTTAATGAAAAGTATGTATTGATAAAGGTATTTTGCGCTCGTCCGACCTGCGTTTCACGTCTGCTACCGTCATAATACCGGTAATATACCGCTAGAAATAGGGCACGTTTGGTTGCGTGTACCGAACCGGTTCGGCTCTGCTCCTCCAGGTGAGAGAGACACGTGATAGTCGAGAAGCGGTGAGCGTCGACGGCCACTTGCCGGCGCGTGGCTCTGCGGAACTTCTCCCCACTCGCGCCTCGGACGCTCGCCACCCCAACCCTCCCCGACGAGCTCCTCCTCTGTGGAGCACACGCGCTCAGCAGCCACTATCCACCACCGACGCTCGAGTGTTTATGCGACCGACCGCTCGGCCGCTGCTCTGATCCGCGACCTTGCCCTCTCTGTTGTCGCGTGGCGCGACACGAAGCGACTGTCGCCAGTACCGTAGTCTGCCAGGTGAGTCCGTCTCTGTGTCTCTCTGAGTGTGCTCGGGATGGGGGTTCCATTCCGTCTTGAGTGGGCCGCCGGCGAGAGAGCGAGTGGGCGCCGTGGAGAAGAAGGCCGAGGAACGCGATCGCGACCGACCATCAAGATGACGGCCCACGAGAACCAGCGCCGCCGACGGCCGCGTAGCCGCGCGGACGCCAATGGCTCCGACGCCAACGGCCGCGCGGCCGCGGCCGCCCACCCACGGCGGCGTCCCCACCACTCCCCACTTTCCACTTTTTCGACCAACGCACCAAAGATCCCCGCGACCATGTCCCCCGCGCTTGCCGCGTGCTGGACGTCGCTGCTTCTTCCGAGTATCCGCCTGCCGCCGTCGTCATCGTCATCGGCCTCTTCCTCTGCCTCTTCCTCCTCCGTGCCATCTGCCGCCTCCGCCGCCGCCGCCTCCTTTATCGGCACCAAGTCGTGCACGCCCACACTCACCCCCTCGCCATTTTTGCTCGCAGATCTCCACTCAGCGCCGTCCCCCCGTGTGGGCCACACCACCAGGCACAAGCAACCCAAGCTCGCGTCCCACGCGCGGATCCAGAGCCTCACGACGAGTGACGAACGCGACGACATGCCGCGCCGCAAGAGACGCACCACGCGGCCGTTGCACCTTGAAGTCCCGGCGCTCGCGGACGCCGCCGACAAAGTGCTCAAGGTCGAGGCCGGCGCCATCAGTCCGCGCTCCATCCGCAACAGCCTCGAGGAGACCAACGTTGATATGGATGGCCACGTGCGCCAACGCAAAGGATCCGTTTCCATCAGCTGGGGAGCCGCCGCCACGGTCTCGGCTTCCCTCGAGCTTCACCACCACAATGACGGCACAACGAACGAAGAGCCAACAAGTAGCGGCCACCCGCACAGCCATACAAGCGGAGACGCGGACGACCATGATCAAAATGGCGACCATGAGATGGACGGAGCGTCCAGCTCCACGGCATTGGTCATGGGGCCGGCAGAGCCAGACTTTCATGAAGACGAAGAGCCGCCCGTCGAGTACAGCTCTAACCCGGCCGTGCCAGCCGATGATGCCGTGCTCGCGCAGCTCACGGGTGCGCAGTTGTGGGTCCATCGCCTGTTAGCGACGCACCACCACACGCTGCGCGAGCTCGGGCTCGAGCAAGAGGCATTCCCCAACACGCGGCTCTCGCTAAAGCAGCTGGAAGCGGTCATGAGTCCCGTGATCACGATGTGCAACTTTATGGCACCAGCCCAATTCGGCATCCGCGAGCCGTCACCAACGATGGCACGTACAATGACCGAAGTGCACTACTGGAAGCTCTGGGAATCCGACACGATCGATATTGGGTGAGTTTGATGAAAGATGGGGCTTTTGTGATTTGCAGCTGACGTATATCTGTGTTGGATCGTGTAGTATTTTCTTCATGCCACCAGGCGGTGTCATCCCACTCCACAACCACCCCGGCATGAGTGTCATCACGAGAGTGTAAGCGAGATGGATAATGTTTGAGTCGATCGCTGGGAAGGGAGTTTCACCGACCGTGTTTGGATACTCTGCCCAACAGGCTCTATGGCTCAGCGAACGTGACCTCTTACGACCTCTTGCCCAAGTCGCAGCTAGCGGAGCTACCTGCTGATGAAGTCCAAGCAGGGCAAGACGATATCAAATGGGCGCGTGTGAGTCGCCAGGGCGATTTTGTCGCTGAGTGCACGATGTGGCTCGACCCACGACGATTCAACCTCCATCAGATTCGCGCGAACGATCAGATTGGATGTGCGCTCCTCGATATAATGATCCCACCGTACAATAAGTAAGTTCTCGATGTCGCGGAGAGAGATGCCTCCATTCAGGTCACTGACGAGTGATGATGTTTTGTAGCGCCGATCGAGACTGCCACCATTTTGAAATTCTCGTCGAGCGGATCCTTCAGAAGAACCAGGAACGTATTGTTAAGCTCCTGGAGTCGGTGCAGCCTGATAACCACAACGAACCGACCAACGGCAGCAGCACTAGTGGGATAGCCCAGAGTTGAACCCAAAGCCATAGGTACTCGTCTCTGTGCCCACCTCGGTCCGACCGCCAGTTGCTCCGCGTCACAGTTCGTCACCCCTCGACCATTGTCCACTGTTCGTGCACCTCAACCAGACTTGAGGGGCGACACTGTGGCGGGCAAAGTCCGCGCTGCATCGTGTTGCTCGATACGGCTAGTGTTGAGGTGAGATGGGGATCAACGTCACCTCCCCTCGGACCAAGTTCCGTCGCCCACTATGTCAACGTGGGCTTCCCCAGAAGCTGCGAAGTCTGTGTGATCCATTCGCAATCCACGTGTCTGTTACGATAGGTCACGAACAAAACTGTTGAAATTATAATGGTGTTACGTGTGTTCTTTCGATTCGTTGTCGCACTCGGATGCGAGTCGAAGCATTGGCTTGGGTACATACTCAAATGCACCGTACTTGATGTGTACGAGTGTCGGGCTGTCGAGAACTTCGAGCGCGTCTTGCTGCACGCCATCGTCCATAAAGCCCAGCAGTTTGCGGACGCAATATAATGGTGAGCCACCGCCACTAAAGTCATGCTTGAACCAGTCGCAGATGCGTGGCAAGAAGATAGTCTTACGAAACTTGTCCACTCGCAGGTTGTCAGCGACGTACTGCTTCACGATACTGTTGAGCTGCACGTGAATCGTCTCGGCGTCGAACACCTGGACGCGACTGCCATTGCTGTGGTTCATGAGCAGAGCGAAACTGATACGGAAGTCGGGATGCGCGATGCCGAACGGCATGAGCCGGGTCGCGTACTCGGGTGGCAGCTGATCGAGTCGCAAGTGGGGAAGATCCGTGGCCGGGGGTAGTCGAGCTCGCAAGATGACGTGCTCGATCTCTGCGAGCGACATGCTCAGTGGGTGATTGGGGTGCTGCGAGTCCCGACCCACAACATAGCACATGCGGGTCTGGAAGTCTTCCCAGTGTGCTTTCGTTCGTGGGAATCCATGTGAGATCATCGCGTGGGCTAACACGAGGTGATAGAGATTGAGAAAGAACGCGAGCCGTTCCTCGTGTGGCCGTTCATTCAGTTGGAGGAGGTCGACGGTACGCAACGAGCTCGCGTTGTTGAGGAACTCTAGAGTGGTCATGACATCAGCTCGTTCCCCGAGCTCGTGGACACGCAATGCACTACGTAAGGCTGTCGTCACCAAGTGATGCGCATCTTGCGTAGTGGCTGACGTGGTTCTCGGGAATAGCGATCGAGAGTTGAGATCCACGCGATTAGCAGGCTTCAGCGACTTGGTTGGCGTGTAACAAACGACCAGTGCCTCGTCCAACGACCGGTCAAAGTTGGCACGCGGACAGCACTCCTGCAGGATCACACGGATCCACGTATTCCGAGCGTGCTCGGTCGCGACGCATACGACAATCTCTTCCGCAAAGGTGTTGATCTGGAGCGAAAATGCGAAGTCGCCACTCAGCGATGGTGCCGAGTTATCTGAGGAGACGTAGGGCACTGGAGCCGCCTGCACGCCGATGATCCGTTGCGATGCTACGGTCTTCTCAGGTGTTGATGACTGCGAGCGGTAGAATTGGAGAGCGTCGGATGTGAGCACCATAACCTCTTGCCGGACGAGTGTATCGGTGTAGAAGCGATAGACGACGCCCTCAAACGCGACCCCCAGCCCGTCACGGTCCCGTTTACTAAGCTTCACACCGATCGAAGCTGGCGTGAGATCGGTCGAGAGAGATGCGCCGTCATGGGGCAGCTGTAGATGGGTTCGCGCTGTCAAAACCTGATACAGCGCCGATTCAAACGCGAGTACGAGTGCTTCGTTGTCTTCCGTAAAGGCATCGTCCTCTCCACGTGCGAGGACGAGAAGACGTTGGAGACACGACGTGACTTGACGAGCCTCGTCACAGATGATACTGTAGCTATCAATGCGAGACCGTGCGTGGAATCGAAGGCTCTCCAGTGTGTACAGTCGTCGCAGTTTGCGAAATTTTGACCCCAGCAGTATCCGTAGTCGGTACGCACTCACGACCACAAGGCGTTCCGTGATGACTGGCTCGTGGTCGCGGTCGAGGCCTCCATTCTCGTCGTCCTCTTGCTCGTCGTTACTCTCTTGCAGTCGAAACACGTACTGGACACGGCGCACGCCCATCTCCATGTCGACTTCTTCGATCCAGTACATGTACTGCAGACGGATCGACTGTAGTGCTCGAGCATTTTCCCTGTCAATCATCGCAAGCGCGTCGGAGATCGCGATCTGATCCTCGCTCGCGGTCGGGACAACAGTTGGGCACGGGCTGCTGTCGTACGTGGACCCGACACTCACAGGCGTCCCCGTCGACTCGCTACTCGAGGCAAACGACTGCTCGCTATCGGACCGCCAGAGGCGTCCACTACCTGGCCCAGGATCCAGTCGTCGCCGTGGATCGTACGCCACTTCAAAGTTGAACAGGTACTGCTTGTGCTGCTGGAGGTGCTTGCCGTTGGCGTGCGATGCGGCGACGTCGTACGCCACGAGCCGCAGCGGCAGCGAGTCGAAAAACGTCGAGAGGTGCATGTCGCTGAGGCCCGGGAGGTTCGCGGTCTTCCACTGCGCGAGGTTGACGTACATGGTGTGGAAGTGGAACGAGTACGTGGGGCCGACGTCAAAAACGTGGTCGCCGTGGCCCAGCGGCGTGTTGCGGCGTCGCGCGCGGGCCGGCTCGCTCTCGCCAAAGTCGTCGCAGCCCAGCGGCGGCGGCGTCTCGCCCTCTGGCGTGACCATAAACTGGTCCACCGACTGGTACAGTGGGAATGCGACCGCCGGCAACTCGTCGCGGTCGTCGCGACTGCCAAAGCTTACGTGGACCTTGCCGACGAGCGACTGGATGATGCCGATGATCACGAGCGCGACGCTCTTGGTGAAGAGCCCCAGCGTGATGCGGCCGGGCAGCTCGCCGCCGAGAAACACGTGGCCGCGCGGCCGCCGCTTGAAGCGGCCCTGCACTTGGATCCAGAACGTGCGTCGCTTACCGGCAAACAGGTGCGCGTAGTGCGGGTCCTCGGGCGTCGTGCGCACGAGAAACAGCGCGTGGCCGACAAAGAGATCCGTCTCAAACGCCACGGGCTCGCGCGCGTTCACGGCCACGAAGCGAGGCTGTGGGTCGGACATGACGGAGGAGGAGGAGGACGAGGTGCTGGTCGTGGAGGAGGTGGACGGAGGCCCTGGCGGGGAGGCGCACGACGAGGAGGAGGAGCAAGAGGCGACGTCGCGGATCGTGAGCTTGGCCAGGAGCTGCTGCGTGAGTCGCTCCAAAGGGGAGCACCGTGTGGCAGTGGGCGCCATGCTCGTGTGGACATCCACCGGACCACTGCGGCCAGCGTCCACACTTGTGGCTGCCGTATTGCGTGGGTCCACATCGTCCTCGCATTCGTTACCCTCATCGTCTTGCTCGGTCCACGCTTCCGAGAGCATGCGCTGCTCGCGCGTGCGGGCGACGCGCCAAGTCTTCTGCCGGTGGAGCGCCTTGCGGACGGCGTCGTCCTCACGAACGCTCAGCGCACGCCAGAGTCGGGAGCTTCGCACCGTCAGTTGGGCCCACAGCGCCGCGCCGTTCTCCACGGCCGCCAGCAGCGCCAAGGCCGCGACCGCACCATACAAACCCAGCGCGTAATGGAGCAATGCGCTGGCGACGGCGAGCAGCGCGACGTCGGCCGCCATGGCCTCATCCGCATCCACGCACATTGTCCGCACCACCACCTCCGCGATCGTTGGCTCTTGAGTGCGAGTTGACTCTTTCCCGACGTAACACAGAAAAGAGAGAGAGAGAAAAAAGAGTTGGCCAGATCAGTTCCGTCCTTCGACCGGCATCCACACAAGAGCAGCCGATTTTCAGGACCGTATGGCGACGACTATTTTCTTCTCTTTCGTCGGCCAGTGCTTGGATCCCTCTGAAGACTGAAGGGCGAGTTGCGCGGGGCAGTCGAAGGGAGTAAGCTGGTATGTACCTACGTACGGTACAGACAGGGAAGAACGGACCACCTCCGCAGATGATCCGGACGCCAACTTTGTGCAGCGGCTGCAGTGGATGGGGACACGGTTTCTTCTCTGGACGAAACTTTGGATGGATCAGGATCGGCTGTTGGTCGTTTCCACCATGCGGGTGGATCTACACAACTGCTTGGCGGAACTCGCACCTCCAGCCCCTGTAGCCCCTGCACCGGCGGCTCGGAACCCGCCGAACTCCCTCCTTCTGTCTTTCGAAAAAAATGCCCGTCCCAACAAAGTTAACTCAATTAAATTAGGCTGGCTCAGCCTCAATTCGAATTCCAGTCCTCACCTCCCACCTTGTTTTGATACAGCCCACGACAGCCCCGTCTTTCCACCAGTCCCACCCTTCGAATAGTGACCACTCTGTTTACGGTCAAAAGATCTCATTCCGGAGGGGTGGGGTCAGCCATCTCCTTGACCTGCCATTCGATTGGCCCCAAAGCTTGGCCGATTGGACGGCCGGACGGGACACGGTGTCACTCTTCCGAGGTCCGAGCGTGCCCCGGCTTTCGTGTGTCTGTGGTGGTCTGCAAACGCGGCCTGTCAAGACCATCAACACCAACGCAGCCACCACCTCCGTCCGCGCGGACCGCCCCCAAATCCACGCCGTCGGACGCAGCCACACCTCTCTTCCTCCCCCTCGCGACCACGTCGGACCGGAGCTAGCCGCCTCGGCCGTCGCGCATTAAGCCCCACAGCCAGTAGTCGACTGGCTTGCTTCCTGCGCGGCATCCCTCCCCACTCTCCCCCATGAACAACACTAGTGCGTTGGCCGTAGCGGCGGCCGCCCCCGGCAGCGCCACGCCGGCGCAGACGCCGTCGCCGCCGAAGAAGGCAAGCAAAAAGAGTGCGAAGCAGGCGGCGGCCGCACAACCCACGGCCGTCAAACAGCCCAAGAGCAAGGCCACCAAAGCCGAGAGAGCGGCCGCAGCCGCCGCCGCCGCTGCGGGGGCGGTGGCTGAGAAGGGACCCAACGGCACCCAATCACCCACGCCCACGCCGACTGCCAAGGCCAAGAAAGACCCCGAGGCGACGACCA
The DNA here is from genome assembly GCA_023336035.1 of Pythium plurisporium. Taxonomy (NCBI): domain Eukaryota; phylum Oomycota; class Peronosporomycetes; order Pythiales; family Pythiaceae; genus Pythium; species Pythium plurisporium. The sequence continues at coordinate 15,407 of JAADVY010000222.1, forward strand.
AGAAGCGTACGTGTTGTTGTGGCGGATACCAATGTCCGCAATGTGGATGAGTCTCACGTAACCCAATGTGTTGTTTTGTAGACGCCACCAAACCGCAGTCGTTCAAGATCACCCGTGAGAAAGAGCGACGCGAGAAACAGCTCAAGCAGGCGGCGGCGCTCGCGCCCAGCGACGCGCACACCGAGCCCGACGCCGTCAAGAGCCGCAACCACCGGCTCGTGCTCGCGCCCGTGTGTATGTCGTCGCTGAGCGATCCGTGTTGGGCCGCACGCCGCCGCAGCACGTCCGACCGCCGCGCCGACTCGGTCACGGACAGGTGCGTCCGCCATGTGAAGAGACACCACGTGGGCTATTGTCACTGAGCTTCTCCTCGGTATGTGTTGGTAGACTCCATGACGAGATCCTCGAGTACGCGCAGTACACGCGCGCGACCGTGGAGAGTATGGCCGTCCACATCGAGCAGATGATCGACCACGTGCAGCGCTGCGTGCTCGCGTTGTGGCCGGCGTCCCGCATGGAACCTTTTGGGTCCTACTCGACGGGCATCTGGCTGCCGAGCAGCGACGTGGACCTCGTGATCCTGGGTGTCGTCGAGATCCATGACCGTTCGCTCACGGTCAAGTCGCTACGCCAGCTCGCGCAGGCACTCGAGTCGCAGCCTTGGGTCGAGTCGCTCGTGGTACTCGACACGGCCAAGATCCCCGTGCTCAAGCTCGTCACCGCGCAATCCTCCGTGCCCATCGACATTTCGTTCGAGTCCTCGGCCACACACAGTGGGCTGCTCGCGCGTGACCTCATCAAGCGGTACGCGGACGAGATGCCCGAACTCTACCCACTCGCTGTCGTCTTCAAGCAGTTGCTGCGTGAGCGCGACCTCAACGACGCCTACACCGGTGGGCTCAGCTCCTACTCGATCGTACTCATGATCATCCACTTCCAGCTGCTCTGGCGGTACGGCGAGCGGTGTTTCCGTGCAGCGGCGCTGTTCGCGTCAGGTTCGCCGCTTCCGCGCCCCGCAGATCTGCTCGCCGAGGAGGAGCGACAGCAAAAGAAGCTCGCGGAGCACGAGACAACGGCAGCCGCAGCGGCTGCGCCCACGACGAAGCAGTCCACACCGACCATTACGTCATCGTTCGCGGCTATTGTATCCCGCCCGAAGAGTCTCAAGCGTCCAGTCTCTGAAGCGGGTAAGTCAGGATCTCTGGACGATGCGACCAAGCCGTCAGCCCCGGCACAGCCATTCAGCTATGCTGCTGTGGCCGCTGGTATCGCCAAGCTCTCGACTGAAGAGTCTGCGAAGCCATCGAAAGCTCCTTCCAGCTATGCAGCGGCAGTCGCGGCGCCAGCACAGCCCGCGAAAGCGAAGAGCAAGACGTCCACAGCGGCAAGTGCGTCGACTGCAAAAAAAGGTGATGCGCTCGATGCGATCAGCGTTACGTCTAGCACAGCCGACACGGAAGACTGTAGTGATGGAAGCAGCACGACCACGTCAGCCCATGAAGACACCGATCACGCAACGACCCGGACCCAGCACGACATGGACATGCCAGCGATCCAACAGCAGCAGCAGGAGCCTGTTGAGATGTCGCTTGGTGAGCGCACGATGACGATCCTAGAGTTTTACGGCATTTTGTTTGATTATCGTAAAAACGGTCTCTCTGTTCGCGACGGCGGGTACATCTACCGACTTGCAGACCATGTTGGAAGCAGTGGCGACCTGGGCAAGAAGCTGCCGTCACTAGTGATCGAGGACCCGATCCACCCGGATCGTAATGTGAGTGCGAGTAGCTTCGCGTTCTCCAAGGTCGTGGCAGTTTTTGAGGACTCTTTCTACACGCTCAAGTACTTCCGACCGACGCGGTTCACACCGTCAGCGCTCAGCTGTCTGCTCAGCACATCGGGTCATTCGCAGCACCAATACCAACAGCAGTTCCATAACCTGCTCGCCAACAAAAAGACAGCGTCGACACCCTCGAACAAAATCTCGGCAGTATCGACTCACAAGGGTCTGGCGATCGTGGCCAAGTGAGATGTACCGTATATGCGTGACAGAGTAGCGTGTGTACCACCAGCCCAACTAACCCCCTGTAGTTCTACACCTGTATCTCCCCTCCCCACTTGACGAGAGCCTCAGCCACGAGAAGACAAGCCTCCCCGTTTAATAGTAATCCATTAGACCCTAATAGCGCAGCGATAAGTAGTTCAAGAAACAAAACGAAACAAACCACATCACGTTGGTGTTGATCTGTTAGTCTTCAAATTCGAGCGAATCGTAGCCGCTATCGTCATCATCGCCGTCACCGCCGGCCTCAAGCTCCTTCATCAAGGTCTTGACACGAGCGATCGCCGCAGGCGTCGACACAACAGAGTACGACGAATGCCGTTTGATAGCGACGACCACGAGGTCCTGGTCAGCTGTCTGTAGCGGTTCCATGTCATCCAAGACGACGACGAGGCTTCCTTCGGTTGTTTTGTCGAGCACTTCGCGGGCCGCGTCGCTTGCGTGCTTGAGCCACGCTTCCTTCTTGGCCAGGAGTGTTGAGAATTCGTTCAGAGGAAGTTGCAGCACGCGGCGACGCAGCACGGGCAGCAGCGTGCGTGCACCGTCGTCCGTAAGCTCGAAGGACGTGGCTGAGAGCGTCGAAGTGAGCTTCTTGAATGCCTCGACGCCCGCACGATGCACTGCCAATCGGCCCTGGAATACCGTGCCGATCAAGTGTGATACCTGCTCGGTGACAACGTGGACAGCCGAGTCCTTCCCGAAGCCGCTGCGTTCCATAACTTGCTTGGATGAGATGGTGTTTCGAGACATGCCAAAAAACGATATCAAGTGCTCACGTTCAGTTTCGCTGAGCGGGGAGAGGCTGCCGAGCACCTTGCGCGCGGCCTTGAGCTGCTTCTTCTCAGCGGCAGTCGGTTTGTTGCTGGTAGGGGGCGCAAGCGTGGGCCCTGCAACCGCAGATTTCGGCTCGCGCACCTTGCGGATCAACGCAATGAACAAGGCATTTGTGTCGTTCTGATGAGGGAGCACACGCACACAACGTTCCAAGTGGAGCGTCGACTCGGCCTCGTCTTCCGTGGGTGGCCACATCGACGCTCGCAACTGCTTCTTCTGGACGGGAGTTGCCGTCTCCCACAGACTGACCGTGTTCATATCGTTATCGAAAACGTCCCATGTCGAGAGCCCCGGTGAGCGCTCGAGCGATGAGCACGTCTCACCGAGATCCACGAGCTCGTACGCACCATCGCCCGCATGTAGCAGCGCGGCCACGACGGCCTCATTCTCGATCGGGTTCAGCGAACGTGTGTAGTAGAGCAGCGCACCACCGACGCGCACGAGTGCCATCGCCTTCGTGGACAGCGCGACCTGCGCGGCGTGACACTTGTTGCCAGTCTCCGGCGTCCACGTGCGCCACCGTTCCGGGATCTTGCGCACGAGTCCGTCGCCCGAGCACGGCGCCGAGCACACGACACGGTCAAAGACCCCCGTCTCACCGTCCGTAGGCACGGGAAATTCAAAAGGTTTGTGGGCCGTCACGACTACCGACCGCGAGACCGCCAACGTGCGAGCGATCGTCTGAGCCGCGCGTGCCGCCGCCACCGCGTCTTTCTCATTCACGACCAGCACGCCGTCGCGGCTTTCTCCACGCGGCGTCTCAAGCAGCTCGACGATTCCAGGCGCACGCTGTTCGCCGCCACCGCAGAGATCGAGGATCCGCTGACCAGGTTCGATTTGCAGCAGCTTCGGAATAATGGCCGTGGCCGGGTCCAGCCGCTGCAGCGTACCTAAATGCACCTGGGTCTGCAAGTACGTGTTGAGCTCGCGCAGCGCGTCGGCCTTGCGCAGACTCTTCGTGTCGATCGACAGCTTCCACGTGCGCTTGTCGTCGGCCCACGCGACGGGCGCGAGCGCGACGGGCGCCTCTTCTTCGTCGCCGTCGCTCGTCAGCGCGCGCTTGACCAGCACGTCGCCGAGCGGGAAATCCAGCTCGAGCGTGCCCGTGACGATCTCACTGAGACTCTGATAGTTGCCATTCACGCGCACGTGGACGGCCAGTGGCGTACGCAGCGCGTGGACAAACGGCTCCCACGCGGCGGCCGCCGGCAGCTGCAACTGGGTCTTGTAGTACGTTTCAAACACTCGGTTCTCGCGGTCAAACTTGCGCCACACGACCTTTTCGGCGCGGGTCTCGCGGAACTGGCGCTTCTGCTTGGAGTTCTCGAGCTGCGCGAGCTCGGCCCGCGCGCGCTTGGTCGTGGGCTTGTTCTGCTGCTTGCGCAGCGCCTGGTCGCGTTCGAATTCGGCCACAAGGTCCCGCACGGCCCCGTGCTCGAGCGACTGCAGCGGCACGGGCGCCGGTGGCGGACCGTCGCTGTCGCTGTCGCCGTCGCTGACGTAGGCTCTGACCGGCGGCTGCTTGGTCTGCTGCTTCTTGGAGGCGCGCGCCATCGTGGCGAAAGGGGTGAGGATGGGGATGGCCACCACGGATGCCGCTTGGTGGTCAAAATGCAATGGCTGTTGGGAACATCGGGATGGATGGGTATGGTACGAGACAGAATAAGGTTAAGGTGTGTAGTGGTCGGTACGATGACGAGGGATCTGCGACGTGTGCAAAGAGATGGCTTCATTTGGGAAGATGTGGGTGCATCCGTCCGCTCGCCCGTTCAGCTCGAACCCAACCAGAAGTGTACTGTAGGTTGGTGCTCCCACATCCAGAGATGAATCCGAACTTCGGATTCCGAAGGAGTCGTTGACGATGCACCTGCCATACTGTAGTGGATGTGGAGAACCCAAAGCAAAGAGTGAGGAGTGGGCGCTACTTGGCGGCCTGGGACCCGATGCCATCACCTCGGACGCGGCTCTGCGTCGCGTGTCGCATACCATCTCTCACGTGACGGACGGTGATCTGTGTGGGGTTTTCCACAAGTGGACCTTCAGGATGCCGTCCAACCTTCTAGAACTTTAGTAGAAGTCCGTGGACACTTAGCTTCTAGTCGAAGCCCAAGCAGGTGGACGTGGTGGCGACGAGGGATAATACAGTAGCAAGCGGGCCAACATGGATGCAGGCTGTCCGGACGGGTGCCACCCGTCCCTTTGAGTCTGACAGGTCGACACAGAACCAGTGTGGACTTCACACCGTGGAGAGCGTGAGATGACGTCGCACGGTGTTGACGACGGCTGCAGCCAACAGAGGCTGTTGAACAGACCAGGAGAGGACAATGGTGGGGAACAGAGTGTAGGGATAGGTTTTCCGTCCACTCTGACCAGTTCTAGAATTCGTTGCCCTTTGCCAGAGCCCACCCCTTGAAACTATCAACTTTTGAGGGTTTCTATACAAAGACAAAGTGTAGCAGTCGTTTTGTAGGATCTGGCCAACTTGATGCACCCATGTATTGAGCCCTACCCCGTGCATCCCAATGGTGGAGCAAGGGCCAGCGTCCCCGTCTGTTCAGGGATCCTCCGATTCGTCGTCGTATTTTATACCCACCTGTCGCGTTTTTTTTTGGCCAGCGTAAACACTCTCGCCCAATTTCGCAGTGGCGACTCCACATGAACAGTAAGTAATGCAGTAAATTACCGTCAATTCTTCCCAGTCCATCGACTGACGGCGCCAACGGAACGCGGCCATCGAAGCGGCCATCGAAGAAAGCACCTTTGCAGATCGACATCCCCACCCGGCCGTCCCTACCTCTGCCAACACGGACCCCCACCACCGTCACTCCCCTCATCTGCGACCACTTAGCAATCTGATAGCGAGTGCGTAGATCCTCTCTCTTCTCCCCTCCGCTCCGCCGTCGTCCGCCGCCTCCAGGCCCCCGCCTCCTCCTCTGCGTCGTCCGCCTCCTCGCGTGCGTATGCTCAAGGACTGCCCGCAGCACCAGTGGATCAACCAGCGCAAGCACGAAACCCGTACGCCTCTCGCACGGCCCCATTAACGCCTCCCCTCCGCCTCCTCTGTGACTCCGCCTCCTCTCCCGCTCCGCTCCCTCCTCCCTCGCTTGTTGGCGAGGGCGGGCTCGTGCCACCATGGGCCTCGCGACCTGCGCGACCACCGACACGCGCGGCCTCGCGCCCAGCGACCGACCGCTTAAGCTCACGCTCGTGCGTCGTACCACCAGTTCGTCGTGTGTCGACAACCAGCTGGAGGACACGGTCCGCGCCTGCTCTGTGGACTCGCTCGACTCGGAGAGCCTGCAGCGCGTGCTGAGCTTTCTCTCGCTGCGCGACCGCTTTGCGCTGCTCGCGACCGACGAAAAGCTCGCCCGCGAGCCGCTCGCGACTGCCTACGCGTCGTTCTGCGGCCGCTGCGCGCAGTGCACGGCCCAGAACTCGCACCTGTGCGAGCAGCCGGGTACCGAGACGCGCGACGCGTCGTTCTGGACGTGTGTGATGCGCCGCAGCGGACCCCGCGGTCTGCGTGAGCTGCGTGTCGCCACCTGCGCAACGTTCTCCACGGAAACGTTGCTCGCGATCGACGCGTCGACCCGCGCGGCCGCACTCGCGAACCTGGCGGTGCTCGACCTCAATCGATGCACGGCATTGGGCACTGACGGACTGCGTCTGCTGGTGCAGCACTGCACGCGCCTGCAGGAACTGCGTGTCCGCGACATGGCCGTGGACGCGACGGCACTCGCACAGGTCGTCTCCGCCAACGGCGCGACGCTCCGCGTGGTCGACCTCGACGGCTGCCACACGCTGACCGGCGCGGATGCGCGTCGCCTGATGGCGTGCAAACGACTCACGACGCTGAGCCTCGCGGGCTGCTACAACGTGGACAATTGCGCGATCGCCGACGTCGTGCGTGCGTGTCCCGAGCTCACGTCGCTCACGCTTCGCTTCTGCCACAAGGTCGACGACGTGCTCGTGGAGAAAATCGCCCGCGCGGTGCCCAAGCTGCACACGCTCAACTTGCGGTACTGCATGAAGGTGACGGATGCGGCTGTCGACGTGATCTGCGAGCGTCTCCCGTGGTTGCAGGCGCTTGATCTGTCGCAGTGCTCCAAGATCACCGACGCCGCGGTCGGGCGGATCGTAGACTCGCTCAAGTCGCTCAAGGACTTGCGTCTCTGGGCGTGCGGCAAGCTCACGTCGGCCGCCGTGCAGGCCATCTCGCAGGCATCGCCATCGCTCGAGATCGTGGACATTCGCAGCCGCAACCGCGTGGAGGCCGTGATTGGTGGTCGGGATGGCGTGCAGATGCTTGTGCGCAAGCGTAGCCGAGCGACCTTGAGCAACGGTGGCCCGTGGGAGCCCGCGGACGAACCGGGTGTGTTCAAGCGACTCCCGACGTGTGCTGTCGCCGCTTAGTGCCTCGACATTTTCGCAATGGCTAAGGGTTTGTCATGAATGCATACCACACAAAAAAAATTCGATGAGTTTCATATCCAACGCGAACTTCAAAACTAAAAGAATGGTTTCCTTTGGTATCTGCTAGACCCGTTATGAAAACCACTATCCACTGCTGTAGGTGACGGGCTCGACCTGAATGCCCAGTTGAAGGGCTAGCGCTGCATGTAGATCCTGCACGTGGACAGAACTTGTCGAAGTCTGCATCGCGTCGAAGAGGAACTGCGTGTTGGCTGCCTCGACATACCGCCGCGTTGATCTCCGCCCAACTCGACTTCTCGACTCTCGAGTCATTGAACTTGATCCATGGAGCCAACGAGGAGTCTTCCAGGTGGAGCTGCTTAGAGCTGTCATCGCTCTCACGGCAATAGCTGAAATAGTGGC
>JAADVY010000223.1:0-23103 GCA_023336035.1 Pythium plurisporium
GGCACTGGTGGTGGCGGCGTAGGCGCCTCTTCCTCCTCGTCCTCGAAACACCAGTTGGGTACAAAATGGTAACAGGCTATGGAAAGTCTCTTGGGTGTGTGCATGACACTGGTTATTCAAAGGGTCTTGGCTACGTGTAGGCTATGAAGTTGATGCTGGGATTGTTCTTCATCTGACGGGTTTCCACTGGTTGCTCAATGAGGAATCGGACGGCCCCGTTACGTAAATATTTTTAAATAACGGCACCGAAATGAAAATTCCCCATTTTTATATCTTTCACACACGTCGCACGGGACTAGGAAAACCCGTGCAGAATCTTGTTTGAACCATCTTCTCCGTCGAACACACCAGCCTCCCATATCCCAGCCCGGGCACCCCCACGACTACGTGGGTTATTAAATGGTCTCTACTTACGTGCTTCACGTGTGCTGATGGCCATCACGTATCCTAATGCAGCTTCGGGACCATGTCGGGACACGCGAAGACGCCGCACGAGCGCACGGAAATACGAAGAGAAAGTTCTGATCGAATGTCACATCGACGAGGAGGCCGGTACGTGAGCGTTTGTTCGCGGCGATTTTGATCAGTCTTTTTTCTCGTGACTAGCATCACGACTGCACATATTCGACGTCTGATGTTGTACGAATGTCTGTCTGCTCTCCGTCCGTTCGGATGTTTGCTTGTGTCCAACTTCACCTGAGAGCATCAGCAAGCCCGACGACGGCATCGACATGGACGGGAGTGTCTGGCCAGTCGACAACGGCGTGCGCGTACGAGAATTCAAAAGGCGTTGACGAGGAGTCGACGACCGAGTCTGACGGCAGCGATCTCGGCGGACCGTGGCGATTTTCCCTTCGGCAGGCCTCTCGGTCATGGCTGACGGTGACTGTCCGATGAGCATGACGAAGGTAGCGCAGCGCTTGACGCCACCCACTCGCCCAGATCGACAAGGGAGACATCAAGCAAGAGCCGCGTACGGTTACCAACGAAGGCCCCAGCCGCGTCGTGCTCGGTCCACCCACGGGATCTTCAAGTGTGGTCGGCTCGAAGGTCGGCATGGTCGTCGTCACCATCGCCCGAACCTCGTTTGATGAGCTCCCCTGCGCGTACAAGGGTCCATACGAGCAGCCGAACGGCTGCATTCCTGAGGACGACGTCCCCAACGACACGCCCGTGGCCAAGGGCTTTGGAGGGCGCGTTTCCTCGACGTGACCCAGCAGCAGCAACGGCACGACACTCTACTTCCCCACGGCTACCAGTTTCAGTAGTAGCCACCAGCCGAATCCGAATCCGTACCAGCAAACCCGAGCTCAGCATTGACCAATGGCGTGAGATATACAGATCGCAATCACGAAGCACACGAAGGCCCGGACCTGGCGCAAGCGGTACTTTGCATTGGAGAACAACAAGATCTACTATTGCCAGGACTGCCGCAAGTTCATCGACGCATGTAGTAGCGAGCTCGCGGTCGGTGCGATTGATTTACGTGATGTGTTGAAGCTCAAGCGCAGCGAGCGAGTCGATCTGCCCGCGCGTAGTATCGTCATCCACGCGCACCAGCGTGCGTGGCTGCTCTGTCCCGAGACCGAGTCCGACTTTGCGTTGTGGATTGCGTGGTATCTTAGTGTGAACGAGATGCGTTGCCACATGAGAGATCTCCACCAACCCATACGTGAGCTGGGCGGTAAAAGAACGGGGCAACCTGATTTCATCGGTTCCCCGGCTATCCAAAGAACCCATCGGTGGGCTCTTTGGATAGCCGGTGGACCGATGCTTCGAAACTTTTGTGTGTTCGAGCCGTGGATATTGGGGTGGGTGTCCGATCGCCGATCAATGATCGGACAAAGAGCGAAACGCCACCACCAGCCATCTAGTTGCGGTCAAGCTTCTAACCAAGTCAGCAGTGAGAGATACACGACGGTATTGAATGCGATTTCAAATTGATGAACCGACCGAGCACGAATCCAACCGAGAACACGTACGAGGTTGATCATCACGTGAGGAGACCGGATGGGCCAGTCGGAACATTTTCTACTGTGCACGGCACCCGCTGGACCCACCGGCACCACAGCGCGAGCGTGCGAGAGCACCAGGAAGCCCGGCGCCTGATGGTGCACCAAAATTCCTGCACGCACCAGAAATGAAGCGCATGCATGAGGCCAGCGTGCAAGATGTTCCACACGAGAACTGCAGGAGGCTCGGCGCTCGATTGCGCACAAACTCGCAGACCCTGGGCCTGGGATTTTTGCCAGCCGTGGTCAGGCCTACACACGGATGCACGAGTCTGCGCCGCTATCACGATTACCTCGAAGTCGTTGGTGAGCAGCAATACGGCCCACCGGCGCGCAGATCAGACACGTTCGTTGGTGGAGACATGGATTGGTAGTAAAACTCGAATGAACGCTGCGTTAGGCTCATGTGAGATGTTGATATCAGCACTTTTGTGGTTCTTTCTAGAATAATACACGCAAAACTCTGGGAACCAAGCAACTTGGGACTCCCCGCACATTAAAAAACGTCTTGTGTCACATCTGATCCGAATTGGATGTCCCCGTCGTCATTGGCGCAAACCCTAAGGACTTGATCGCCTTTGGAGCGTACTCTCGTATCCGCTGCGACGACGAGAGCGGACGACTGTTGGTATTGGTGACCGGTGTGCGTGACGTTGTCTCATTGATGGTTTCGTGGAGAATCGTTTGCAGCGTCGTTGCACCACCGCGGCTCGCAATTGCTTCTCTTAGGCGCTCTGAATAACACAAACGATCGTGGGTACATTGTATATCGCCCTTCAACCCGTCATGGTCTGGTGAGCTACTTACCTTCTCCGCATATATTCGACACCACCCACACTGCGTTTGCCTGGACGCTTGCGCTCTTGGACTGCAAGCACCTTAACAGCACATCCACCACACCGACCAGATCCGGAACCACGCACGAGAAATCCACCGAGTTGCTTGTGAGAAGCGCCATTCCGAGAAGACACAGTTGGAGCAGCTTGTCATCGTGCGGCTCGTTTAGCATGCGAATACAAGCGGCCATGGTTCCGTTTAGCAGCATTTTCGGTCTCAGCTCGATCGACGATCCGGCAAAGTTGACCAACAAATAGATCGTGTTCAAGCGCAAGTTGTCGGACGCGCTTGACAACCGCAGAAGCTCAACGAGAGGATCAATCGCGTTTTCGATGGCAGCAGTGTAGTTGGCAGTTAAGGATAAATTGCCATTGCCTCCACTGGTGACGCTACGGGTCATAGTCACGAGAGACTTCAGTGCTTCGTTCAGTGCTCGAAGTTGAACTGGGGCCAGAGGGTGACTCCCTGGGATGTTTGTTGGCACGAGCGTCGGTAGTAACCGAAGCAACAACTCATTCGTCATCGCTGAGAGCTTACTCTTGAGCTCCTCGTCGATCGCCAGCAGCGTATTCAACAATGTCAGTGCCACCAATAGAGATTCACCCTTCTCATCTGAAATCGCGCGCACGAGGCTCAACAATGGGGCTTCTGCCAACAGCATCCGCCGTAACTTCTCGCTGTCGGCATTATCTTCTACCCAATGAGCAATGACTCGTAGAGCTTTCAGTTTGACGTCGCTGTGGATCGAGTCGAGAAGCTGAAGGACGATTGGAATCGCTCGAGTGTCCACATCGTCATCGTCGTCGTCGCAGAGCATCTCTTTCCCTTGCTGCGACAGAGATGCCATCGCCTCAAGCACACTCAAGCCACGAGCGAGTGAACGGTGAGCTGTTGGTTGAGAAGACACTACTAGCGGGTGCATTGCCTGAACCACCGTTCGTATCAAACGTCGTAGTGTATCATCATCGACGAATACTGTTCCCATCCGATACCCCGAAATCATGTTGCACAGCGCACCGAATGCCTTCCGCTGCGTCTTCAGTGGTTCGTATACGGCCAGTTTGTCCACGATCACTTCTGCAATCCGCTGCTCGTGGAGCTTCGCGACCAACTCGCTATCCTTTGATACACTTTTGACGACCCAGATTGCGTAAAATTGAATTTGCGGACGGGCCGATGCTAAATACGCGCGCAGTCGTGGGAGCAAGTTCGATGATACGACACGGCGTCCGACCACTTTACTCTTCACGCACATGTTTGCGAGAAGGCCCAGCACGAAAAGCTCCGTGTTCTGTTGCATGGGGTTACTCTGCTCGACAATAGGCGCCACGAGAATTTGTGCAAGCACTGGCACTGTCGCATGGCGCACCAACGCGTCGAGACACATTGCAAACTCGCTCAGGTAGAAAAGTGCCTCGAGGGCATGCAGCACGATCTTCGGGTGTACTGACTCGAGCGCTTCAATCAGAGTGGACACGTGATCTTGAGAAAGAAGTGAAGCACGGAAAAGCTCCATGGACGAGATGCGGGCGATCAAATGAGCAGCATGTTCCTGGGCTGCGCCGTTTACAGCGGGAGTAGCGTCCGCTTCCACATTCCCCATACCGACCATACTACCCGCAAGTATTCGGAAGAGATGCGCTCCAATACCTTGTGTTTCGCCAATCTTCTGCAGGACCTCATCGTGATTACGAGCAGCTTTTGACAGGCATTTCAAAGCTTCAAGACGACGATACGCTGCTTCACTCGCTGCTGATGAGGATGCCACTAGAGCTGCTCGATCTGCTGCTGATAGGGCTGATTTCCTGGTCGAGAGCACTCGTTTAGCTGGCGATGTCGAGGGTTGTGATCCCTTGACTTGCTGATTAAGTGCAGCGCTCGTCGGCCCACAAAACGCTTTGAGTATGATTTGGATCCCGTCAAAATTGAAAATCGTCACAATCGCTGGATCTAGCTCAGTCAACACGCCAAGTAAGTCCCAGCTGCATCGGGCAGGTGGCTCAGCTGGCGCATGGACATTTGCAAGGATAACTTGAATCGATTGCTCATAGATGCTGCAAGCCGACAGATCGTCTTCTCCCATACGTTTCAATATCATGAGAATGTACAACAACATTCTTTCTCGCACGCTGTTTTTCAGCTTGGTCGCGTTTCGATACATGCAGGTGAGCAATTCCGTAAGCAACTCACCCAAGAGCTCAATATCTGGAACGTTCTTCGTGAGGGCATCCAAAATAACTACTAGAGACTGAACTCCGTTGTCACTGAGGGATGGCACACATCGCAGAATAGATCGTAATCGCGAGGCAAAGTTACAAAGCAAGTCGAAAGTGTCTTCGTTGTCGACACTCCAAGCGAGCAGAGAGATGACTCGTTCACAAAGTGGCATTTCCTCGGGAGGCAAGTCATCGAGTAGCACCATCGCATTGAAAAAGGTTGTATCGCTCAGCGTTCCAGCAGACGTGAGCGCAGAGAGCGAGTCTGAGATCTTGACACAGATATCCAATCCAGCTGATATTTGACCAAGACTCAGCACAGTGCATTCCTTCAGACCTCCGCGATTGAGTGCTCGGCGACGACTGAAGCACACGGCCAATAAAGCATTTGTGTTCCATTGGCGCATATACAGATCAACGAAATTGCGCGCCTGCGCCAGCTTCCCGAGACAGACGATGTAATCGTGAATACATGACATGACTTGATCACTGCTGCCACCATTGGGCTCGTTGGACTCATGAGTGATAATGTCTACGTCATCCACGAGCCTCCGCATGCATTGATCGATTGCAACTTCTTGAAGCGCCTCATTTGTGAGCGTGTACAGCTGCAAGAAGTTGGTCAGATATGAGAGGGCCTCCTTTCGTTGTGTGAACGCCTCTGCTTGCTCAAAACGCCTTATAGCCAGCTGGAACTCTGCGTTGAGGTCAGCATTGTATCCTAGCAGGCTCAGTATTGATATAGCGACCGATTTGTGGCCCGTTTCAATCAGCTCGTTGTTCTCAATTGCTCCACGAACACCTGCGGCCTTGAACTCATCGATTCTGGCACCACTGCTGACCAGAAGTAGGAGTAGTTGCAGTGTCGTTGAACGGGGTTCGCTCAGCAGAGGGTTCGGATCTTTGAATATATCAAGCCAATCACAGATCAGCTCGGATACGCCCGCGAAATGCAGGAATGACTGCACGATAACATCTTCACCCCAGCCGGTCAGTATGCTGGTTAGACCTCTTAGGGCCTCAGCCAACATGGAGAGCGATGTCTTCGTCTTGAATTTGCCGACGGCAGCGAATCGGATGGATTGAAGGCACCATCGACACAGATCGCGGCGATACTCCACGAAATCTGTCCCACTTGGAGATGTGCGGGCCACAACTGACAGCATCTTTAAGACCTGTATCATTCCTTCAGCTGCACACATATCACTTGAGGTGAAGTTCCCACTTGATGTTCGATCTGATTCAGCAGTCGTCACACAGAGCGATCTCAGTTCTGAAAAAATATCTCTCAGCATACAAACCCACTGCAGATGTGGAACTTCTCGAAGCAGAGAGTCAATGTGCAGCTGTTGGGCTTCTTCTTTGTCAACATGTAGGCATTGAGACACCAGATTCAATACTAAGAGATCCGGTTGACTCAAGCTGCGAGGTCCGATGACAGTACTTCTCTCTGACAAAACTTCAGAGGCCTGGTCACGTGGACTGGCTGAACCTGATGAGGAGCTGGACACAGTCAAACTGGTGCACACTTGCTCATGAACGCTAAGTAGTAGCATAATCAAAGCAGCTAGCGCAGTTGAGTTCACCTCGGATCGGATCGCATCCCGAATGCTTTGTTGGTACGGACTCAAAGCATCACAGTTCGCAGTTCCCGGTGGAGCCTGTGTTGTTCGAAACACGAATCCTAGATACACAGCAAGAGCAGCAGTCAATGCGTCTTCGTCGTCATCATCGCTATACGCGTTCGAAGGAAAACCAAAACGTGGGCCATTGCTGGAAGAATTCGCCTCCGCCTTCAATGCCATTGACGAAGTCGTCAAGAGAGTCACAATCTTGGATGTGAATCGGGGATTTATGACCAAACCTCTGGCTCTCGAAACATTCAAGACTTGCGTCAAAGCTGGCGCGAGTGGGCGTGCTTGCTGGGGTTGGAGTTGTTGAGACTCGACTCTCTGACTAAAGACAATCAGTAGTTGCTCCAGAATCTGGGTGCCCGCAATAGCTGGTTGGATTTGCTCTTGGCGCTCGAAGGCGTTGACAATAATACGTTCAGCTTGTTGCGCATGATGGGGGGTGGGACTGATCAAAAGCAGGTTGAACAAGTCGGATAGCATTTGTGTCGGCACGGGAAAGTAGAGTTCCCCAACATACGATCCCCTCAGAACGTTGAGTGTGTGCAGTTGAAGTTTGCTGTGTTGGTGGTCAGCAAGCATTGTCTGTAACAGCGGTAGCAACTTCACAAGCGCGTCGTACTTCCACGTCACACGGAAACGCTCCGGGGACAGATCATTCAGCACATTTCCGAGCAGTTTTACACCAAGCACAGAAGTCGTTCGTTGGCTGAGATACTGTGCTTGAGTCACGTCGGAGTTCGAGATGTCAATGTTTTCTTGAACTGCGAGTATGACACCACATATCCGCTCAACGAAATGTACTGACGAATGGGTGTAGATAATTTGACGCCCTTGATGAGATTTGCTCAAGTACATCAACACCGCCAGTGCGTTAGCCGTTACCCCACCAACATTCCAGTCGTTTTTTGATCCAAACTGGAGAATTGATAGCCATTTCTCAAGCTGACCGATGAGCTGATACTTGCTGGATGCACCAGCGACCACGTCTTGGCGAGCACTCTTGCTGTACTTGGACATGGTACGTAAGCCGTACAGCGCGAGTTTTCTGCTCTGCGATGTAGTGGAATCATTCTGTTCTGATGCTGATCGCTGTGATATAACCCACTTGAGGCAATGATCGTGAAGTTTGCTTTCAGCCAACTGTCCACTCACTTCCCCAGATGCTGAAATGTTGGAAAGGATCTCCATCGTAGTCGCACGGTCTGAGTCGTTCGTGGCTGACTCTTGATGAGTGAACAACTCGATCAAGCGAATGTGGCCACGGGCCTCTACAATGCGAGACGCAGATCCTGGTGCAGTAACTGCGGAGATGTAGCGGAGAATCTTGCAAGAGTGTGCGAGTCGTTCGTCTGCTGCAAAAAGTGCACCTTTCCGCTCTCGAACAAAATGTACTAGCCGGTTAACGCCGTCTTCTTTCATGATGAGAACTGGGACCTCCGCATCGTGGCACATGTTTCGCAAGATTGCGAGTAAGAGACACTGGAGGTGCCACTTGCTCGTCTTCTGCAGTGTTCGCACAAGTACCGCAATACCGTCTTCGACTGTAACTGCGATCTCAACTGCCCGCTCTTTGATTGCGGTTAGCAAGAGTTGCGCTGCAGCCCCAGCTACGTCGTCGTTGCTGTCAGCGACTAGATTCAAGAGTGCAGGGATGTTCTTCCCATCGTTGAGTAGTCCGCGAAAATTCGACGAGCTGACGTACGTATGAATGAGCTTGATGGCAATTCGTACAGATGCTGCGTTTGACACAGACACCCATCGAGACAATGGAAAAAGCTGCTGGAGCAATGGACCCTGGCCGGTCATCAACGTTCCTTCCATCGCTTCTGCGTCGTCGCTACGGCAAAACAAATTGAAGAGAATACAGAGGACGAGATGGTGAGGCGTACCAGAAAGCTGCTGACTGGTACCATCCAAAAGACGGCACATCCGTGGGAGCAATCGCAAGAGCTGGCCATGACTATGAATGTTGCTTGACACCTTGGTCAGTATCCGCAATGGGATCTCAGCTGCTTCCTTGTTGACCACAATTTCGAACATCTTGCCCACTACATCAACATCGTCGAATATCACCGTCACGCTTTCTTCAGTTGAGTACACTGACAAAATAATTGTAGCACAGTCTTCTGTAACTCGTGCCGTATAAAGGTCACGACATGACCAATCCGCAACCTGTGTTAGACGTTCACAGAGAATGCGAATCCCTTCAGTTGTACACAACCCGGGTAGAGAGGTGATCCGAGAACACAGTATCACCAACAGTGACGTGATTCGAGAGACGATATACACGTCTTTGTGGGGCAGCAGATCGACGAGGCGAGTTACACACTGCAGAGAAGAAAAGAGCAATTGTCGACTACTGCTCCAATCGGCGAGAAGACTCATGCACGTGAGACACTCAATGATGATTTCATCATCGCTGATCATCAAGGCAACTTCGATCCCGTGAGGCACGTTGAGAAGGAAGAACCGCTCGACGTATAATGGCGTTAACTCCATCAAGTTAGCGCAGGTTTTTAGTGCATTGATAAGAGTCAGGCGGTGTCCTTCATCTTGTTCCACGTAGACGATATCGGATTCGGCAAGCTCCCCTTCAGACGCACGAAGCTTTGGACCAAGGTATGTGATGGTGTTCGCTACGATTTCTGCTAGCCCCGAACGATTGATACTTGCACGAAACTCCCCTCCCAGCCGCTCGATTGTTGTGATTTGACCGAGGCATGTAAATGCGTCACACAGGGCAGAGCTGGGACAACGCTCGGGATCGCGTGCATATACCTCCATCCACTCCATCAGATGACGTAAGATCATCGACCAGTCTTCGCTTTCTGGTGAGCTCTGAGAGCCATTCGGAGATGTCACAACATCCTGAATCGGTGGAACCATGTAGATCGCCAGTAGTCGGAGTGCAGGGAGATGAACTTCGCGTTCAACTGCTTCGAGATGAATCGACAAATTTGTGCGAATTTGTTTGTGCCGATGGAGGGTGCCTCGAATAGTAGCAGTAGCGCTTTTGGAAGCACAAACCGCAAGAAGTATTGTAAGGGTATTCGCAGCGACCGTCGAGCTCGTGCCGAGTTGGTCCGAAGGCGTCAGCCCAGAGAGAATAACCAGGTCAACCCCTTCTTCGGTCTGAGCAATCCACCGAGCGATATCAGAACAGACATGGGTCGCAGTCGCTGAAGACGGGTGTTCCCGTACAAGGTGGGCCAGTGTCCAGATCACCAACGCTATGACTTCCCCCGTGATAGTTTCATCCTTGGCGAAGTCGAGAAACCGGAGGATTCGATTGATTTTGACGGCATCTAAACCAAGCTTGTCAGAATAACCGTAGGAAGCCATGTATCCGATCATCTCAATTGCAAAGTACTGAGTGCTCCTGGCGATCGCTTCGTCTGGGATAAGCAAAAGCGTTGACACCAACTCCAAAAGACTGTCTTGAAGCTGTGACATGATCTTTGCGAGCTCAGGCTCCATTGACATGCACTCAAGGGCATTGATCGCGAAGTGCACTTGGTCTGCGGGCTCGTCGCCAGCATTTTGAAGACACTCTAGTAAAAACTTCAACACTTGCGGTTGCCCAATGACATGGCGGCGAGACAAAACTGATGTCTCCAAAATATCTGCGAGGCATGCCAAGCAATTCAAGCGGAGCTCGAAATGATGGCGATGCATGTACATAAACTGAAATAACGGCATAACCAGGTCTTGAGAGTCAAACCACTCAGAGGATATACCCAATGAGCACATCAAGCGGAGGGCATGAATCAATTGTAATCGGAGTTCATCGGTGAGCAAAGCGATGTGAAGGCATCGAAGAAGTAAGGGAATTCCACCCGAGCGAACGAGTATTCCCTTGTTCGCATCACTCTGAGCCATTCTGAGAGTCAAGCCGATGATGGGAGTGATATAACCAACTAAGTCAATAATTAGTTCCTCTTGGAGCAGGTTCGAGCGACCTTCGACCGTTCCATCTTGCTCGGCTGCTCTCATCCACTGTTGAATACACATCAGCACGACTTCCGAAGCTGAAGTCTCCGCAAAATACTGTAAGTCACGAGAGTAACCGCTAAGGCGTTCGAGAATCGTGAAGCACTCTAAGTATTCCGGCAAAAGTGCATCGAGCTCAGTAGCGGATTGGAGGAAACGCAAGGCGTCGAAAATTCGGCAGGAGAAGTTCTCCTTCGACAATCGAGAACCGGCACGATCTCCGAGGAATGAACACATGCTCCGAGCTACTATGAGAGCATCGCGTAACATCTCGCGAGTGCCAAACAGGTGCCTTACAGGTTCTGCACCATTGTTGGCCTCCTCTGGCTCTTGATTGCCTATTGATGAACACTTTGTCCCCACATAGCGAGATATAGCTGTGTACACATCCTTTTCGTGAAGGATCAAAGCGATCTTGCGACTCGACGAAATGCATGCTAAAAGGCTGAGAACAGTCGACGCGTTTGCGGGAAGGTCTGAAAGAGTTAGATCGTCATCATTTGGATCACATCTTGCGTCGATTGAACGCAACTCTTGTACCAGACACGTTAGTGCTTCACCACTGTCTTCGAGCGCGATCGTCGTCTTGTGTTCTTCAACTGTTGCAATACGTTGAAACACGCGCAGAATGTTCCGAATAGTTTTAGGTGATGCACCGTGGTGGTCGGTCAAGAAGATACGAAGGATCGTGACGGTCTTCTTTGGTAGAAAGAACCGAAGCGAGTCTTCTTCCAGCATAGCCAGAATCAGACGACTGGCGTTCTTCGCTAGCTGGCGATGCACTTGGAGCAGTTGAGTGAGGATATCAGCAATTATCTCCTCAGACTTGATAGTTTGGCGTACTCGTGGAAAACGCACCAGTGTTCCCAAGAGGCGAATCGTGCGATCCAGTAGGCCTTCATGGGTCAAATTCATTGGCTTGCGAAGTATGGTTTGAACAATAGTCGTCAAGAGATCAAGCTGCAGTAACTTTACGTGATTGTCTCCATAGTAAGCCAGCTTGCCCAAGAGAAAAATAGCGGCCTCGACAACGTTAAGGTTCGGGGAGTTCAACAGCTGGATTAGGACGGGCAAGATTCCTTGCTTTGTCGTGCAGCGCTGATTCTTAGTGTCCTTCTTGCACCAAACGGCGAGAATGTAACAGCCACATCTTTTCACCAACTCGCTTGGATGGCTAAGTGACTGGCTGATAACTTTTATGGCAACTTTTTCGACAGCGTATTCAAGATGGTAGGCTTCCGCAGAATTACTCAACACCAACAGGGTTTGCTCGAGCACAGACGTTTGTCTCGTTGGAAATGAGCTGAAATCGAGAAGCTGCTGAATGTCGGCCCCACGAGATCCATGATCGGGCGACATGACTGGGAGCGAAGAGTAGACGAATGGCTCGAGCTTGTCGTCGATCTCGTCCTCCTCGACCTCTTCTATGTCCGCAATTGTCGCTGTAGATATAGGATTTGTCTTAGATGGTGACGGTGGGAGCTTGCTCGGACTGAGACGCTCAGGTCGGGAAACTCTTCCCAAACCAAGTGACCGAGCTTCATTCCAAGACAGATAATCGCTGCTTGCAGTTGATGCTGCTGCGAGTTTCAACAGCACACCGATTGAGCCACTACATTTCGCAATCTTTAAAGCGTTCGTGTCGAGAAAAGACAAGTTAGCCAGGCAAGTCATTGCCAGTTCGACAATCAGCATATCTTCTGATTGCAAGCAGTTCAACATCGCGTCGACACACTCTTGGATTCCGAAGCGTAGCTTGTTGAAGGATTCTTTGGTCAAGTTGAGAACAGTATACAGAGCAGCTCGTCGGATTCGTGGATTGACATGCTCGATCATTCTGACAATTCCCACAATGTCGATGAACTTTGAGATCTCGAGAGTCTGGTCAGCCATTTGCGAGAGCTCCCCCAAAATCAACATTGCGCTCTCCACGATCTTGCCATTCTGCGACTTCATCAACGAGCATATCTCGGTGATAACTGACGCTTCACATTGAAGGAGGAACTTTTTGTTCACCTCATTGCCTTCGATCAGTACAGCAATTGCGCTTACAGCACTCTTACGGATAGCCAGTTCATCGTGATGAACCAGCGAGAGCATTTTCTCAAAGCAGACACGAGATCCAAACTTCACCTTATTACCTGCATGGGTGCCCAGCTTCATGATCGCCTGCAGAACGTTCTCAACCACATTGACTTGCTTTGATGACAAACGATCGACCAGGCAGCCGATGGTTGTCCCTGCACCCATGAGGACCTTGCTGGAATCATTTCGTGTAGCAAGATGGGCAATTAGCAGTGCGACGAATCGCTGGACTTCATGAACATCAGATTGGAGACCGGTGATGATCCCACTCAACATCGCGTCACCACCTTCACTCATCATCACGGAGCGGTTTTCCGGTAATGAAGCCATGCACGCCAGCAGTCTCGCAGCACTGACTGGCAGACGTGAAGCAGGCGAATGTTTTGAGACCAGGAGGCGGACAACTGTGAGGGTCAGCTTGTTATCGACGAGCTTCTTTTGATTTTGAGGAGAGCCAAGAGTCAAGTTGAGTAATGCTTCGCACCAAGCAAGACAGAGCTTGGGTTCCTTGTGCTTATCCAAAAGACGCAATAATTCATCAGCCGATTCACATTCCATTGTCTCTCGCTTGCTTGCCTTTGCAGCAGACGTCATCCCAAAGCAAATTGCCGCTAGAGCTTGGAGTCCACGAACTTGCAATTTGAGGTTGCCGTGAACAACATCACGTCTGGTTATAAGACGCACAGCAGCTGAATTAAAACCCAGCCGTTGAAACTCACTTTTGTTCAAATCGTCGCTGGTGACCAGATTTCGTACAACAGCACACGCCCGAGTTGCAAGAGTTACATTCGTCCAAGCAGCTGACTGGAATGCACGCATTATTATGCCTCCCCCTCCTGCTAATCGAATTCTTGTTTTCTCCTCCGCATAATCTTCGGTCCCAGTCAAGCGTTGCAGCAAATGGAGGCATGATTCGATCAAAGCGTCTCGTGGGCAATCGATATACTTCAGGCACAGATCGATGAGCTTGGGTGTCGAGGCTATCTTCTTTTGGACATTCACATCACATGAGGACAGCCATGCAAGAGCATCGAGACACTCGCTAAGAACATCCAAGTCGAGTGAGGCTGCAGGGGATTGTACGAGCAATAAAATGGCGTCCACAACTCGAAACTCAGAGAGCATGTGCTGCGTGGCTGGGTCACGCCGAGACAGAGCGCTAACGAACCTCAGCCATGATACTCGATATACTGGGCTGATGTTCATCAGATCACGGTTGCCGATCAGAATCGCTAACTTTTGGAGCACTGATGGGACCAGCATGTACTTCCTCGTTGTCAGAGTCGCAGCAATGTCGGTTGCGGCCAATACAGCGTTTCGCATCACACCCTCATCGGAATCATCAAACAAGTCGAAGACAACGAGGAAAGATGCAGCACCAGCCGTCTCATTTCTCATCTCGGCGCAATCCCGAACACCGCGAGCTAGACTCCGTATAGCCACACGACAGCTCTTTACTTGTTCAGGTATCCGCTCCGACTCAGTATTTATCATTTCATGACATCTTCGTATCAGTCGCAGGAGCCATTCAACCGCGCTCGGGATCAATGCGAAAGCTATTCGCTTGTCATGATGAAGTAGAAGGTTGCCCCACACTCGCGCCGCCGCAACAGCTTGGACAACACTTTCAGAACTCAACAGCAGAGCAAGCTGACGCCTAACTCCAGCTGAAGGCATCTCAGGGTGATTGTGACGTTTGAACAGCCTTCGCATGATGTTCAATGTCGGGAGAAGGAGTTGCTGATCCTGTGCGTAACTGAAGTTGGCAATTCGGTCTGGTGATTGTGCGAAGGTGTTAGTGACGGCAACTTCATTCTTGGCGCTTGTTATCTCGTTCAAAAAAGCGACAGCTTCAACATGTATAGGCGTCTCCTTCGCTCGTGTCAGCAATGAGAGCGTGTGTGCAATCACCTGTGAGCTGCTCAGTACCGTTCGGAGTTCGCGACTTTGGGAACTGAAGTTCTGCAGTGCTGTCAACAACCCAGCTAAGTGATGAGGCTCATGCTCATCAAATAGCCGCACAAAATCGTCCAACTGACTATCAACGCTTCCAATAACTTCACAAAACTGAGCGCTGAGATCGACCGCAGCGTCTACACGTGATGAGCACTCAATGAAGAACAGTAGAACCCATGACAGCAACATAGGAGCGCCGTTGACCATACTTCGATCGACTTGAAGAACGAGTTCGGTTGTGATTCGACGACGAATCTCAATATTCGCGCATGTACCAAACACAATCTTCATCGCAAATGTTGATGCACAGCTGATGTCATTGACCGCGAGTCGCACAGCTGTATCAAATCTCTCCCCGACGGTAATAATACTGTTGCTCAAACCCACCATTTTTTGTCGCAGAGACTTGGGCCACTCATCCCTTTTCAGCCAGCGGTAGCGTCTTCCACATCGTAGCACCACCGGCAGGTCAAGAATCGACGCAATAGCAAACACTACCAGTCTTGTGAGGTCCTGGTCGAGACCACCGTCCAAAAGTTTGAGAAGATTATCTGGCGCGTCCACGTCGAACAATGCCTCTTTGGTTATGCTCGATCCTTCGTGGGCAGCCATACCAATGGCAAACGCGGAAGCTTTTAGAACATCTAGCGAGCCACCGACAAGAAGCTTGGACAGAATCGACAAATTCGCTATTGAACAGAGTCCAGCGCGTAAGATTGTTGACTTCGACAGACTTGCGAACAAGTAAGCACAAGCACTTGCTGTTCTTGATCTCTTCGCTCCACCGCGCAAAGTGTCAAGTATCTTGGCTATTGTCGACAGTGTCAACTCTTTTGGAAACAAACCTGGGTCTTCCTCAGCGATCAAGGATAACGCTTGAACAGGCGCGCAAGGATTTGGATTTGGAGGAGGTACAAGCTTAAGCAGCGCATCAACACAACGCATCTCAACAATCTTCTTCATGTTGGCAGCTACAAGAAAGCCAATCAGATCAGTCATGAGATAACAATCATGACAGCACAGCTCGACCGTACAATCCGACAAGGAAAGTCCTACACAGACCACAGCCATCTTGGAAACGGGTAACACCGAGGATCGAGTCAACTTGAGCAGTAATGACATACTCGCAGGTGGCTCGTTTGATGGCAGTGACGGATCTACGAAAATGTCCACATCATTATCAGCTGGTTACTAGGGCGAGCTCCAAACTCAAATCAACCAACCGAACGCCAACACGTGACGGAAAACCTTCAGCGCTGCCAAGATAACCCCACTGTTCGTTGGATCCTGGTCAGTGAGTGACGCGAGCCTGATGAGGTGCTTTACTAGTCCGAGATTGCAAAACTTGGGCGTAATCTTCGCTGCATCTCTAATTAGTATCAGTGGTGATCGCGCGGCATGCGACACTCAACTATTCTCACCGTTTCGAGAGCATATCGCGTGGACAACTTCCAACGCGAGATAGCTCACGTTGAGCGACTCAGCATCGAGCAACTCTATAAGCTTGCTCACACCACCAACGTTGACAAATATGGTTTCCGCAGCATCTACAAAACGATCCTCAGCATCAGCGCGAGCACTCGAATCTCACACTGTACAAATTGGAACCTGATCGAATGATGCTTGCCAGCAGAGCGAGCCCAGTGGTCTGGATGATGGCGTCCATGCTATCAATGAGCGCGACCAATGGAGCAACCCACTTTTCGTCCATGAGAGTTGGAATCAGCATCAGCGCCTGGCTCGACGACTGATTTCCACGCAAAAGAAGACGCGTCAGATTCCACACAGTATTATACCTCCCAAACAACCACACACCATGGGGCCCATAGGGTCGATCTCTGGAACGGCTGCTGTTGTAGTCGCAGACTTGATGCTGACGTCGCTCGTGGCTTCGCACTGGTTGCTGTTGCTCGTCGGTCTGCCTCCCACACGGACGCGCTGGCTGCGCGGCGGCGGCTTGAGCCACGCCGGCTCGTTGCGCCAGAGCTTTCGCTCCACTTTGTACAGCAGCGCAAGCGGGTCGATGCCGTCGTCCCCTTCGTCATCGTCGTTGGGGTGGGCCGGCTGGAAGAACGCGGCGTGGGACTGCGCGAGCCCCATCGTTCCCAGCGATTTGGCTCGTAGGACACAGTCAACTGGAGGATTCAATCCGATCGAGTATTTGCTCCGCTGCTGGGCACGTGGAGTCCCAGTGGCGCCCTTTCACAGCGAGTCGGCAGTCGGTTTCATCGGGGGTCGCTTCGTCGGTCTGGCACGAGGTACTAGGCGGAGCCGTGCACGTTCACGGCCATAACAGAGACATCCACGCCGTGCGGCGGCGGTGGCAGGCACGAGGGAGAGAGAGAGAGAGCGAGAGAGCAGGAGAGAGCAGGAGAGAGCAGGAGAGAGCACAGGTTTTCCCTTGGATTCTTCGATCGCAGTTTCCCGCGTGGAATGGAGATGTACTATAGTGTGCTTGAATAGAGATCTCCATGTGAAAAATAGTGTAGCAGTGGGGTACTGTTCGACAGATTTCCTCAGACCAAATGGAGCCATGTTTCGCGAGCGCCATTTTTAGCGCAACGACTGTGCCGTCAATGGCTTGGGTCAGGCTCGTTCTGAGCGGAGCACTGGTGACTCGCTACTCGGTTTTCTTGTCGCCTCGAAACATACCACGGTGCACGCCAAGGTGGAGCTGATCCCAAACCAGCAGCTCAGCTCTCAGCAGCGCGACACGCATCGTGGTGCGAGCTAAAGCAAGCTTGATCGCGCCGCCGCACGCCTGCTTCTCAATCGACTCCGTCGATGGACGTCGACGAAGCCAAATCCCATCGGCTGAGTGCTTCGCCTTCCAATTCTGCGAACGTCGCGTGTGGTGCCGACACCAGTCCAACGATCGACATGATGAGCGATGTCACGAAACCCACGGGCAATACGCGTGTCAAAGTCATCCCAGTGTCGGCGATTCCACCATCCAATGCGCCACGCAACTCGCGCACGGGCACAACCAGGCTGTCCACACCGCATATCTCCACGCTTTTCAGTGATGACGCCGAGTTTCGTCGGACCTCGCGTGTCCAGCCGTCTAGCGGCCTCGAACGCGGCTCGTTTGCACGCCAACGTTCCTTCATCCATCGCCGGATGGATGTGTGGGATTCGGAGCGAGACGAATCGTCGAGTCCCAGCCGTAAACTCGCCGCTGGCTCAATCTCAGCGCTTCCCATTGCGGTCCAGGCGGGATTCCGCCGCAAGGTCTTGCTGATCTTCGACATGCAGTTGCTGCTTTTGACGGGAGTGATTTCATTGCTCACATACGAGACTACCTTATCGAGCCTGATGAGCAAGATTTTTTACTCGGAGTGGATCCTGCTCGCGGCGTTGGGCGTCATGATGGTCTCGCTCTTCGGCTTGTACCAGGTCCACAATCGCTTTCCCTGGAACTGGATCGCCATGGTGGTGTTCACATTCGTCTTCAGTGTACTCATTGCTGGCGTTCAAGTGGTGCTCGGCACACGCGTCGGTGTGTTCTGCAGCGGCTTTACATTTTTTGCCATGTGCGTCATGACAGTTCTGAGCGGTGTGAAGCGAACCAAGAACGAGCAGGTCGTTTTCCTGTCGGCACTGGTCGCGGGGTTTGCTTCTTATGCCATCGTTGCTGTCGGCTGTGGGATTATCGTAGGCGCATTCCACGTCTCGTTTCTGGTCGACAAGATTCTCGCATTTGCACTCGTTGTCGAGTTCGCGTTGATCATGTGGTTCTCCTACGACGCCATCACGATCTTTCGACTCATCACCCCCGACGAATACATGCACGGCGTAATCTACTTCTACACCGACGTGCTCGTACTCACAATGATCTCGGTCGCGGCCATCGCACTCGTCCTGTTGTGCACGGCATGCGGTGGCGCCGGTGGCGGTGGGGCCGGCTTCGGGTATATCAACCCGACCGGGTGCTCGACCGGAGGCTGCTGCGGCTGCTGTGCTGACGGCGGTCCAGAGGACGGAATCGAGGGCGAAGACGATGGTGGTGACGAGCAGCAAGTCGCGCAGGAGCAGCGAAATGAGGAGATGGAGCGAGAATAGGACGTAGGGTGAGAGAGAACGCGAGATGTGACCAAATCCTACGTATTCCTTGCTTGGGTATCTTGAAGCCATCTTGACCAACATTCCTCAAGTGAGACGTGGTACACTGTACCACCACTTGAATGGATCAGCCTTCGGGTCTGAGAAGCACAAGCGAAAATGGGGGAGGAAGAGTGGGTCGTCGTCAGGGCCAAGCGCCGCGGACGTAAGGCCAGCACCACGAGGTCGTCGACGTCGCATTCTACCGGCGGTGTGCGCAGCAAGAAGGCCAGCGCCACAGCCGCTCTCACCGAAGAGCCATTCGATCGCGACGCGCGTGTTTCTGAGGCCAAGCATCGGGCGATTGAGTCGCGGGTCGAGCGCATCGCCGACGCGCTGCTTCTGCAGGTTACACGCGATGGGACCGCACTCGTTGGAGCGGCACTACGAGCTGTGGCAGTTCACTTAGGCTGGACCGATGGCCTGCAGAAGCTGCGGCATCTCCACGTTGTGAGCTACGGGCTCGGTAGTTTTTGCTCGTCCTCAAATGCCGTGTATCAGCTCGCTTTCGTCCACGCGCTCGTACAAGCTGCAAAGCGAGAATACGACAACGTAGAGACGACACTCGAGATATTTGACCCCGTGATGAATGCGGTACGTTTGTGGTGCTGTCGCTGGCTGATTCACCTACGCTGACTCGGCTCACGCTTTAGAGCGACCGAGCGATTGCGACGGCCCTCGGCATTATGACTATTGAGGAGAATGAAACTGGTAAACGCGTCGCACCGACGCCCACAGTGTTCTTCATGCCACACTGTGGGCATGCGCTGTACCAGAACGTGGTCGCTGCCAACATTTTGGCAGGCACTCTGTCGAACACGCTCATCATTGGCAACAGGTTCGTTTCTTCTGTACTCTATCGGCAAACACAATCCATTAATGTCATTTGAACAGCTTCGAAGCGTACGGTGATCGACTGATAGATGCAGCATCTCGACGCGCTTCCGTTTTGCTTGGTGTACTCCCATTTACTACCGAGTCCTCCCTTCCACTCGGTATCAAACCATCGCACGACGACTTTGCGCTGTACGAGTCGGCGTTTAATGACCTCAGGTACGCTGTCCGATGCCGCCACAGCTCGACTGGATGTGCTAAACAAAATCATCGGATATGTGATGCACTTTGACACAGCATCCATACGTTCTCTCGTGATCAAGCAGACGCCGCACGTGGCTGTGACGCTCTCCGAGCTGTGATCGCCAGCCTCGATGTAGCTAAAGCGAGCGAAGGATCTGCCTCGTCGTCCACACTGTCGACTGCGATTGACCGAGAACTCATCGCATAGAATAAGACTGGTTGTTTGTGCGATTCGTGCAGGAATTCGGTTCCTCTCACGTTCTGTCACCGCCAGGTAGCTCCCAATGATCGTGAGAGCCTCTCTTACAGCTCCTGGCTCTCGCTTGCGCCAGCGCATGCGTGTTCCTGAGGTCTCGTCACACGTCGCATATCTTCCATTTTCGCATCCCGTAACTGCTCCTCCAGGGCCTGAGTGAAACTGCCCACGGCATCTCTTCGCATCTCTTCGCATGGTAACGGCCCCATCGCTCAGTGGCCACTCAAGCACGCGAAACGCCGTGTGAGCGTTCTCACTTCGCAGCCTAAGAATATATTGACTGGCCATCTCCGCATGTGCGCTTAGCCGGTCGTCGACGCGTCGCACTTCGGCTGAGCCCGCTCCCTCCGGCACTCTGACCAGCCCACAAAAACCCGTTCGTATCCGGCCAAGCCATTCCCAAATCACCACGGTCGCATTTCGATTTCCCTCATCCGGCCACTTGATCCTTGAAAGTGACGTTGAAGTGAAAGGCCCAGTGCGCGTTTTCTCTTGCAGCCCACTCGCCCCGTCTCTCGATGGTCTTTGGGCGGTGTCTCGCAGTTGAGTCCGATCTCTTCTTCGCTTCCACCACCGCACGCACGAGCCATAGCGCGAGAGCCGACGCCACTCGCATTCACAGCCACCACCGCAGTAATAAGTCAGGTCCCACGACGCCTAGCCACCACCAACGCAGCAGCACGACCGACAAGAAGGTTCCTGACGAGCTAGAGTCCTTCAGTATGCCGACGATTCTCGGCTGGGGTCGTAAGAGCAGCTCGAGCAGCGCCAAAGAAAGCAACCGCGCGTCCGAGCTACGCAGCAACAACAACCAAGAGCCATCGCCAACGTGCAAGAACCACTCGCATCACCACCATCACTCCCACAAGAAAGATCGACGGGCGAGCACGAGCAACCAACACGGCGGCGTCGTATTTCGTCGCGGTGACAAGTCGTTTCTCGAGTTCCACCAGAACTATGCGATCACGCGCCACCTCGGCGAAGGGTCGTACTCGACAGTGAAGCAGGTCACTCACCGTAAGCGAGGAGGATTGTTTGCCTGCAAGATCGTGGACAAGAACGCGCTGTCGCCCGTGGACCGTGTAGCGTTGAGCCAGGAAGTGCAGGTGCTTGCAAGCGTGCGCCATGACCACATCATGCGATTGCACGAGGTTATCGAGGACGATACCAAGTGTTACTTGATCATGGAGCTCGCTGAGCACGGTGATCTCTTTGACAAGATCGTCAAGCAAGGGAAGTTCCCGGAGGAGGAGGCCCAGAAAGTCACGGCTGCGCTTTGCGAGGCGCTGTACTATTGCCATTCGAACGCGATTATCCATCGGGACGTGAAGCCTGAGAATGTTTTGCTCAGCGGCGATCCACATGCCATCAAGCTGTGTGATTTCGGGTTCGCCAAGAAGCTACGAGACGTCACCGAAAAGTCGGTGGACTCGTGTGGCACGCCCGGATATGCTGCGCCTGAGATCTTGGATGGCAAACCGTACGGTCTTGAGGTCGATGTGTTCAGTCTCGGCGTGGTCACGTACATTATGCTATGTGGGTACCCTCCGTTCCCCATGAAGCTGTCCCAGTTGCGCACGCACCGTTTCAACGTTCGCTTCCCATCAAAGGATTGGTCCCAAGTGGACACGTCGGTGAAAGACATGATCACGAAGATGCTTCATGTGAAGCCGGAGCTGCGACCGAAGATGGGCGAATTGTGCGCTCATCCATGGATTCAGCGAGGAAGGGAGATCCTGAACGATTCACGTGCCGCAGCCGAAGAGCGCAAGATCGCAGAAACGCTCCAGCGCAAGCAGCTCATCGCGGATACGATCCGTAAGAAGCTCACATCCACTACTGGATTCGAAGTCGTCAAGCACGGCCGCCAGGGACAGCCTCACCGCACGAAGCTACGTCTCTCGACCGACGGACGTGTGCTCTCATGGCAGCCAAAATTGCTCAAGCGTGGGCTGCTCAAATACCACCAGAATGCCAAGAGCATCACTTCATTCTTCGGCTTCGGCAGTAAAAGCAACCAAAAGTCGGTCGCACACCCGCAAATCTCCCGCTTGAGCTCTCTGGAAGCAGCTCGATCATCAGAGGGAGGACGATTCAGCGAGCCAATTCTCTGTGATGACTTGGAGCGAAGCGCGATCGTTGGTAGTATGCAGCACGGCATGGAAGCATCCATGCAAGGATCCCAGGAACTCAGCAAGACCGACTCGACCATCAGCACGGGCAGCACGGGCAGTGTGAGCTGGATCGACCGGAAAAACTGGTGGCGGTCGTTCCGTCGCGCCGACAAGGCAAAAGTCGCTGGTACGGCTGAGCGATCTGCGAGCGGTGGGGTCAGGTTTGCGGCGTTTTCGCTCGCAGCAGCGCCGTCAAACCAACGACCCACGGCGTCTCGTTCGTTGTCGTCGTCGTCGTCGTGCTCAGTCGCATCTGACTCGTACGAGACTGTGGACCATACCGGGTCGTCTAGGATAAGTTTTGCGTCGAACGCAAGCGAGCCAACGTCTCCCACGGGATATGCATCACCAGGGGTCTCGCCCCGCACGGGAGCGATGACACCACCCATGTCTCCATCAGCCGTGGCCACCACAGAACGCATGCTGGACTCGTCTGTGAACCTCCGAGACATTCGATCGGTCACTATGGGCGAGGACTCGCAGTTCTTTCGGTCTCGCTTGGGGTGCTGCTGCTGCAGCGAGACCTGCTTCGGACGCGAAGACCCATCCGTCAAGCCGATGGCGAAGACCAGCGCCACAGAAAGCGCGTTTGATAGTGAGGAAGACGACACAAGCAAGAAGAATCCGAGTGAGGAGTCGGAGCTGAACGTGGCGACGACGATGACAGTCGCGACGCGGTATCGCGAGCTCCATTTGGAGTTTCCATCGGAGGAGATCCGTGATGCGTTTGCGTTTCTTCTGGAGCAGACGACACTGCCTCTGGAC
>JAADVY010000224.1:0-23054 GCA_023336035.1 Pythium plurisporium
CCAGCTCGTGGTCGCCACCATGTTTGCTGGAGATCAAGCCACCTTTTTTGGTGTGGAACATGGATGCCTTCGTGAGGAAGCGACTGGAATTCGGTGGGGAGCCGAGTCGAGGTCGGCTGGGTGGTCCACGTCGTGTGGGAGAGGAGAGAGATTCTTAGGATACTGACAGAATCCATCTCCTCTCGAAAGCGATGCGATACGGAAGTCTTCTTTCTACCGAGTTTTATAGCGTTCCGCACCTGTTCGCGGGTAAGTACGAGTGACCACCCACACTCTCGCAATGTGGCGGTGTTCGAACGGGTCGCTCGCTCGCGGCCACGACCAAGCCGCTGCTGCGTAGCTTTCGCTCTGGAGCAACCACGCTCGTCTACGGGGTCGCTCTTCACGGAGACGAGTCCACAGCAGACTCTCCATCCCTCCCCGTGGCAGGCCCGTACCGTGCAAGGACCAGGCGGAGCCAGCACGAGGAGAAGACCCCGCGCTGTCACGGCCGTGCGTTTCGTCACGAGACACCACGCGAAATGTCCCGCCGTGTACGGTCGGATATCGTGAGAGCAGGGCTCGGATTGGAGCGCCAGTCCGTGGCCTCCGCGTACAGTAGTGTACATACGCCTTCGCGGGCTGGTGTCAAGTGAAGACGACGTTGAAGTGGGGCGCGGGAACGCCGTGATGACATAAGTTCCCACCAGGCAAAGATCGATCGGTTAAAGCTCTCCCAAGTGACGAAATTGACGACCCTCGCGACGGACAGCGGAGAAACGAATGGACCATGACTACTGCACGAGATCGTGTGAACATCGGGCTTGCCGCGATCGTCGCATGGGTCGAATGCCACTCGCGGCATTTGGACCAGCGTCAAACTGTCTGATCACCGAGGGGTTCGAGCGTTTCCGAACAACAGCATCGTCGTCTCAATGAAGAATGAAATGAGCTTCCTCAATGCGTGACAAGCAAGCCATCAAGTCTTGACTACGTATGCTGTGTGCTCTTATCTCCGATGACGCCGATGACGCCGATCGTCGAATGAAGCAAGCTCTCTCCGCCTCAGCGGAATTGTCTCTGCACGGCGTTGACTCCGTCGTCAGAGTCCGTCGACCGCGTCATCAAGCGTCTCTCTTTTCCCAGGCATATCGCTGCAACAGCGGCGGGTCCGTCGATTTGGAAAGGGCACTCACTGGTCTCGATGAAGGCACCGCCCGATCGAGCAGCATGCCAAAGCCGTTTCTTTTGATTTTCGAAGGAACCGTTCGCGTTCACGACACACGAGCAGCTCCCCACACACTTGTGCGTGGGTATATTTCGATGTTTCCAGGCCCTGCATGCGTCCATCCACTGTTTTGCCAAATAGCAACTGAGGTAGCCGGGGCTTTTGTGTGAACACTCGACGACAAATTCACAGCACAGGATCACGTCCCGTTTGAAAGCAGCATATCAAGCCCTACGATGTGCCGATCAACGGCGTGAAGATGAAGAAAAACCGACTGTGGTTGTAAACGACTGCAAGAAATCCGTGGAGGCAGAAATATTCCCGTCTGGGAGTCGGACTCGTACGGATGATGGCTGCGATCTGTCCCCTTCGACCCGCCTTCCGCTATGTAAATACTCCATCGGAAGTGTCCGACAACCCACGCGGACATTCCGGGCTCGTCGACCCGACCGGCGAGACTGCTACGATCCATTGACCGAAGATCCTGACGTAAAAAACCGTCGAGCTCCTACAGGGCAGGGCACCAGAAACACGGGCGTTCGAGTCACCGTGACTCGTCGTGACTCAGTCACGGCATGCACGAGTTTTCCGCCACGCAATCGAGGCATTCACGGCATCGCATTCGCCGCCTTAGCTTCTCGAATACTATCGACCAGCGAAGCTTGCCAGGTCAGAGCACGGGGAGAGGGAACAAGTGGCTAGCAAGAGTATCAAAAGTCAAGCGCCTCTCTCGGCTTTTCCAGGTCATGGCTCTCCAAGTTCAGGTGCGAAGAACACACTCGCTACTTTTCAACTGCGTGGGGACTAATGTTGGCGATTGTTATTTCCCGGTGCGTCTCAAGCTATTGCTCTGTTGATTGCAAAGACACACAGAAGGTGTCACGACAAGAGAAACACCAAAAGCTCTTCAGCTCGGGATCGGGCCTACGGCAAAAAGTCTGTTTTCGTATTGTATTCGCGCGGCTGAACTTGTGTGCCTTTTGTGAGACACAGTCTCCTCGAGCCCGTTTACTTTAGCAAAGCAACGTGCGTTGGTGGATGAACTTGTGCGACGAGAGAAGTTAGCTGCGACCTCTTGGGCCCCAGGCCCAACTGCCAAGATCTCCGTTGCCATGAGTCGACTCCACAGAATCCATGAGCGCAAAAGTACAGAGCGCTAATGGGTCAGCTAAGTTCGCACGCTTTTATCACTTGGACCACGTCGTGCCTCAACGATCGTCCTCTGTAACGGCAATCCCGACTATCACAATGATTGCGAACAACCCCGTTGTCGCAACAGTCTCTGTGCGGTCAGTTCAAAAAGGCCACAGCGGCCGAGCAACAGTGGTCAGCGAGACAAAAGTCGGAGAAAAGCGTGCGCCACCCCGATGGCATTCGACAATCGCGGTGGGTCGTGAAGATCTTTACTTTCCCTCGGTTTGAATGATATTGCGACGGATCGTTTGCCGAGCACGCGTGCTCAAGACAAGTGGCTGCTTTGGATGCTTTTCGAAAACACGGGAATTACCGGCTCCTGTCCAGTCGATGGAGGAGACGGTTGTGTCTGGCAATACCGGAGCGGCGTCAGTACGCACTGCTGGTCGGTGCCTGCTCGAGACCGTGCGGTTGGTTTCAAGCTCAAGTATCAAGATCACCGTCGCCAAGTACACTTCTCGTTCTGGGCTATGGAATCTTCTCACTCCCAAGAGCAGTTCAATCGTCTCGTTTTTGAGTAACCGCCATGCGACTTCGCTATGTACGTGGCGTAGCCTCGTGGTAATCTATCAAGATGACCGGCACTGAATATGGCTATCTGCAGCCGCGAAATACAGTTTTTGTAGGCTCACAATCGTACACGAGAGCTCATCATCAAGAATGTTCTTCTGCGTCGTCACTCGTTGCCGCCTGTGGTGACAAGGAGCATCGCCCGTCGAGTCATCGCCACAGACCCAATGCGAGCCCAGGTATGATGTCTCAACCATTCCAGCTAATACACTCCAGCTCACACACAAAGAGGGATTTCGACCGCCAATGCCACCATTGCGTACTCGCTTTGCTCAAGCGTACACGCGTCAAAATGACCACGATTGGAGTTCGAGCGACACTTGTCTCCTGGGGCAGAGGATGCACTTGGGACTAACACCCTGTAGGATCGTGTCGACAAAGCGTGGCTGCCACTCCTCGAGTGGCCATTGAATTCGCCCGTCACGACCTGGTCCCAATCGCATTGACAAGATCATCGATCAGGATACCCAGCTACACCACCGCACGACGGATTCCGCCTATGTTGCACGAAGTGAATCATTGGGCTCCTCATGTTGCTGGATCCACATGAACCAGTGGGGCCAAACCGAATGGCACCTTGTGATGATCCGTTCACACATCGGACAGGATACAGTAGTATTCGAAGCTCTTCGCAGCTGCACCACGCCAGTTCTCACAAGCCCACCTTGGCGGTTGCAGCTGCATGCCAGGGTACCGTACGTTCAGACCTTGGGAGGCACGAGGCTCCCACAAGGCAATCTCTTTAACCCGTGTTGTTGTATCCCCAGTTTGTGCCGTGTCTGTACCTATTACTGCTTCTATGGAATGGTGGCGGAGACGAGGCCTGTCCCCAGTGGCCATTGACCGATCCAGTGCCGAACTCGCAGTCCAAGTATCGCTGGTGAGACTCGCCAACATTCGTCTGCCAAATGAGCCAGATGTGTGGACGGCCTTGGCTCTCCTCAAACATTCCGTTGTGGCTTCCAGCACAAGTTTCGCTTGTCGTTAGACGTTCGGGACAAAGGGGATCGGATCATCAACCGAAGGACAGCGAGCAGTGCTTGGCGCATTCTACTGAGCACGAGTGCGCTGGGTTCAATTGCGACGACCGTGGGTTCAGGTCGGCGAGCCCATACAAAGTGGCCAAGTCGTTTACGGAGCCACTGCACCCACGAGAATTCCGAGCCTCGCGAGCCCCTTATCCGTCACCTGTATCCTGCAGCCAAGAAAACGAACGGTAGACATTGCCGGTGAACCCAGCAGACCCCAATATACTATATCACTAAGTTATATCATTCCCTACTCGACATCTCCGACGTACGGTATCCGGATCGGCCGGGTACCGTACCCGGTACGTACAGTACATTCGATGCCGCAATCCAAATGGTGGGATTGCTCGCATGCTCAACCGAGTAATACGTGGACATCACTCTTCCGGTCGGCTCTTCCCCGCTGCTTCAAAAAGTGAAAAGTGAGACCTTCCATCTCGTGGCAGCGAAACGCCCGCGCGGCGCTGTAATGAGGTGGATGCAAAACGATCTCTTCACACGTCACCTCCACTCCCGTGCATCCAAAGGCAGATGGAAACTCGCTACAGTTGGATCTCTCACGAGGAAAAAAATCCAGTGGAGATATGCTCGCCAAGAAAACGGGGCGTGGCTCGGACTGAGCCACGCCGAGCCGCTCGGTCCGATCGGACAGGCCCCTTTGTAGTATTGGTGTGTGCGAGCAGCACACCCACGGTGGGTTCGCAAAGATGAGGGAAGAAATAGCAGACCCACCCACCGGGGGGAGGGTGATCCCATCCCTGATCCACACCTAACATCTTAGGTGGGATCCCAAACTCAAGTCAAGGATTCGTAATCGGTTGTGGATTTGCGAAGTATCTCTAGTAATACAGGTCCTTTGCCTACTGAAGGGGGGGGGTCTAGCACGTGAACGAGGCCGTGCGAGGGGGCGACGCCTTGAGCGGCGCGAGCACGGACGGGAGCAGCGGCGGCAGTGGCAGCGACCGCAGCGGCGGGATCATGCTGCCGAGCGAGTGGTTTTGCGGCGGCGAGTACGCACGGGGCACTGTCGACTCGAGTACATTCACATTGCGGTAGGAAGCTGGGTAGACCGCCATGGGAGCTGGTCGCTGCCAGACGTCATGCTGGTTCACCGGCGGGTACCGCGGCCACGCGTGCGCCGGCACGGGCGAGTATCGGCCAGCGTCCGCCTGCTGCAGCATCATCACGGCCCGAGCCGACTCGAGCTCGTCACTGGCGGGCGAGCGGGTTCCCGAGGGCGGCGTAACCGGCGACGCGCTGCCCTCACCGACACTGCGCATGCGGCGACGGCGCTGCTGCCAGCGGCGCTGGTTCATGTTGGCCTTGCGGCGGTGGAACTCGCAAAAGTTGTGGCAGTCGCCATTGAGCTTGACGGCGCGTGGGTTCGGACAGGGCTTGCTCGGGTACGCGCAGCGGCCTTGGCGGTCGTCGTCCTTGGTGGGCGGAGCGACGGCCTGCAGGGTGTCGCGCATGCTCGGACGGAAGGGGGACGTGGGGGACGGCATGGTCTCACTTAAAAAAGAAAACGGCGCTGGGGCTTGGAAGGCGAATCCGGAAATGACGGGTGGCGGCGTGGGGAGGAAGGAACGAGGAGGAGGAAGAACTCGTAAGAGAGAGAGAGAGGTGGGACAGAGAACGCCTCGGCGAGGGGAGGGGAGGGGAGAGAGACGGGACGAACTGCGCGTCGCTTGTCAGAGTGCGAGATTGATCTCTCGTCGAAACAGCGGCACTGATTGGTGGAAAACATGTCGCAGAATGAGATATTTGCCACAGAGCAGGTATGAAGCCAGCATCGTCTCCATACAAACAGCAAGTCAACCACGCAGTTGCCCTTCCCCTAAACCAATCAAGATCCCACCTGTGATCTTTTTGCCCCCAAATTTTTTTTTTATTTTTTTTTGGTTTGGTGTGTGCCAGAATTTTGAGAAATGGTTGTGTGTCGCTGGACGTGGGGAACGTCGGCGACGACCGAGCTCCTCTCGTCTGTGGTCATAGAGAAAGTTTCGC
The DNA here is from genome assembly GCA_023336035.1 of Pythium plurisporium. Taxonomy (NCBI): domain Eukaryota; phylum Oomycota; class Peronosporomycetes; order Pythiales; family Pythiaceae; genus Pythium; species Pythium plurisporium. The sequence continues at coordinate 6,007 of JAADVY010000224.1, forward strand.
GTCCATCAAAACGGACCCCTCACTTTTTCACGTCCATCCGGGTGTGTGTAGTATATAAGAGGGGGGCTGCGTCGAGGCGACGCAACCCTCACCCCGCTGTGGATGCTGAACCCACCCGACCGCAAGCCGTTGCGCGTTGCGGTGGATCGGATCAGTGAGACCCCAACCACTGCACACCCTGGTGGAATACGTGATTCATTATAATAGCCCTGTGGATCCACGCTGCCCACACAACTGGACATGAGCACAGCGAGTGAGTTGAGCACGGCTGTGCACACGCTGACACCCCTCCGATTTTAGTTCACTATACACAGGGGATTAATTTTCAACATGTCTACTATAATACCACGGCTACCTTTTTTTCTCCACCAACTACCAGTATACACAGAAGTAGTCCTATTCTATGTTTGAGAGGTTTCAGTCCTGGCGTCACGTACACTGTTTACCAAGCATGGCTGGTTCGTGCAGTGTGAGTTTTCTGGAGCCACCTGCTCACCATTGGTCGCGGCCAAATCAGCCTGGCTTCCTCTTACACGGGTGGTTGGTTACCTTTTTGAATGAACTCACGCCTAGTGTGTGCACCCACGAGTTTGCTTTGACGCTGGATCTCAAGGATGAAATCTCACACGAGACGGCCCGAGGTTTTCATGGATGCATCCTGGATGCATCACGACTAAGATGTGATCCATGGGCATCCCCGTGGAGGGATGGAAATCCAGGACGACGCCTTGAAATACAGTACTGAAATCACATCGAACGGTGGCGGATCCCTGCAAATCAGCATCAAGGTCCAACGTCCACCCGCCGGTCCGTTTTGGGGTCCCAGTGTTTGGGTGGACTTTCGTGGGTGGACTTCCTCTCTTTCAAGGACCTGTCTCTTGACGAAGGAGCAGTGGGACGGTCAACCAACCCACTCTTCCATCGCGGCATCACACCTCTGATATCCACCAGCAAGACCCGCATGATATGGTCCCAAATCCATTCGGTCGGGCCGTAGTTACGAATTACGAGTCGCTGGCTTGAGCCTGACCTCCAATGCAATGCATTATGCATGCCACGAAAGCTGGCGAGTCCAACGCCGCGACGGATATATCACGCATTCGACCTCGTGGCATCCACGAGCAACTGCAGCACAGCGTCGTGGCCCTCGACGCGAGCGAGGTGCTCGGCACTGCTGCCTCGTTTGTTTGTACGCGTGGGGTCGGCACGGCACTGCAGCAGCATCGTGACGGCGGCTTTGTTGCCTCGCTTGACGGCCACGTGAAGCGGCGTCTCTCCGTTGCAGTGGTCCACAGCGTGGATCTCGGCGCCGTGCTGCACGAGCATTTGGATCATCTCGCGCTCGTCCTGGCGGGCGGCCTCGTGAAGAGCCGTGGAGCCATCTGATTCTCGTCGGGCATTCACGGAAGCTCCCTTGGTGAGCAGCAACTCGGCAATGTCCAGTGAGCCCAAGCGAGCCGCGAGGCTTAGCGGCAAGTCGTCGTCTTCCTCGTCGTCGTCTGCAAAGATCGGGGCATTCGGGTCTGCGTCATGGCCAAGCAAACACTCCACGATCTCGCTGTAGTCGTCTCGGATCGCCCACGCGAGCAGCCGTGAGAGCAGTCGCTGCTTCTCGCGGGGCGACGCGTTCAACTCCTTCACCACGAAAGAGGCCAAAAGTTCCTGCACAACCGCAAGCCGGCCGTTCTCAATCGCTTCTCGGAACAATGTGGTCGTGAGCTCGCTCCACTGGACTGTGGGGACGGCGTGTTCGGGGGATGCCTCGGCGTGCTTGAGAGGCGTGTGAAACTGGCGGATGAAGAGCCGCAGCGTCGCGACGTCGCCGTCCGCGGCCGCGCGGATGCCGTTCTCCTTGCTCACCACGGTCTCCAGCATCGCGGGGTTTATCCCTAGGACATGAAGGGACGCGACTGGCTGGCGGACCCAGGCCGTGATGCAATCCAAGCTTACTTATTTACGCACACCAATCTGTCTTTTCACCGCTCAAGTCGTCAGTCCACTCGATGAGCCCGTGGCGACGGAGCCCACATGTCTACATCAAGACGCTCGTCCTGTTCGTGGTGATCCTCGTCGTCGTCGTCGTCGTCATCGCTCGCGACGCTGGGCACTTCGGGCAGCGTGAGCGTGCTCCGGGACGTGTGGTCAATCTCGCGCTGCATGCGGTCGGCAAAGTGGAGACACGTGCGGCAGTCGAGCGAGCAAAACGAACCCCCACGCGTGAGGTCCACGAAGAAGAGCGCGCGGCAGTTGAGACACACGGCCTGCTGTGCACGGATGCCGCGCCACTCGTTGTCGTCGTCTGCTGCTAAAAACGGACATGTTGAAGCAATCGTCCTGTAGTAAAGGTCCTCCCGGTCGCTCACGACAGACGAGCTGTAGCTGCCCACGGTGGTCACGACGCTCTCCTGGGAGTCGATTCGTGTACGCTTCTGATTTGCCGTCACTTGTCGTCGTCTTGGTCGTTGGTGACCAGCACGCGTTGTCACGAGTGCGACGATGTGGCCGCTCACACGGTGATACACAACTGCTGCGAGAGACATGACGCTCTTCCGGTGCCGCGAAGAAGTCTTCCGCGTACTGTTCACTTGTGATCCAGTGGTTGGTTCACGAGGGACGATAAACGACGCCGACGGAGCCATGGGTTGTTGGAAAGCTGGGTACGCGTGGACGTTGGAATTCGGAACTGGCCCCCCCGTGGCTGACCGAGTGTTGCTCCCCACGATACTTTATCCCTTTCTGACACGAGCGTCAGACCCATTCGGATTACGCGCAGATGCGAGAGGGGGTTCCTCTTTTCCCAAGTCGTGGGGTCAAGTCAGATCCATAAACGCTTTCGTTGAACATCGTCGTGTGCGACAGTGCCAAATGAACACACAAGAGCCGAGCGTTCGACAAAGGGCAGTGTCGTTGCACGCAAGCGGGACACGTCTCGGAACACCATGGAACTGCTGAGGTGTGCAGCGGACTGGGAGGTTTTAAAAAGCCGAGGCGTGTGGCCAGGTTATCACATCACTCACACCATATCAGGCGTCAACTTGATCCCGTCTCCTTGCTCGGAGAAGAGATACAAAAGACTCGTAATTGGGAGAGGGGAGATGACATGATCATTATGCTACTACGATATGCGAAATCTCCCCCTACCGAACATCATCGAACAAAGCGGGCCATGGCTCGAACGACGCCCGGGCCCAGGAATCAAAAGGAAAAGTCCGTGTCGTCATTGACCGTGACCACGGCGTCCTCGTCGCTGCTGGTCAGTGACGAGTCGTGGAGCTGACGATCCACCAGGTCTTGCAACGCCGTACTACAGTCGTAGCTGCTCTTGCAATCGAGCGAACAGAACTGCTCGTTCAGCGGCACGCTCGTGTTTTGGCCCGTGGTCGTGGACTGCGGCGTGCAGCGACTGGCGCCTGGGAAGAAAAGCCGTCGGCAGTTGAGGCAGAGCAGCTGCTTTGCGCTCAGGGATCGGCGCCGCAGCAGCGAGTTGGTGCTGCTGCGCCGCTCGAGTTCGTTCAGCACAGGGACGATGCCCCAGCCGCTCTTGGTCGCTCCGGTCGCGCACCGCTTGAGCTCTTGCTTGTTCTCGAGCCACAGCTCGTCGTCGGTCTCGGTCGGCATGGCAACGCAGGACGCCGGACGCGTAAGGACTGGCGATGGCGACGGCTTGTGGCGACGGAAGAGATCGAGCATCGACATCGGTTTTGAGCTGCTTGGGGATCTCGGTCGTCGTGGAAGGCTGGAAGCGTGGTCGGCGAGATGACGCAGCGTGAAATAAACATCGACTGAGCGTCGAAGGGGGGGATCACTCATCTGTCGTGGGGGTCATCGTAAAAATCCTAGTGCTTCGCTGTGCTGAGTCGCTGAGTGACGCCAGAGAGGAGAGGGCTTTGGCCACCTTGGGGCGCGTCTAGTTTTCTGACACAGGAGTCTGAGGCGAGCCTGTATTAGGCGAGCAGAGAGAACACACCGAACAGCATGGGACGAGGAGCGGAGAGCGTCAGCGACGGGGCAGTGGGACGCGAGCCCCCGCGCGTGACTTGCTCGACGACAGCCGCGAGGACGCTTTTTGGCCGTCGCAAGTGTCGCGACGCGGCGTGACGGCGGACGTCCAAAGCCGTCGAGACACGCGAATATCGCACCGGCCCCCAGAGCCGGTCCCTCGCCTCATCGTATGAGATCCGAGAGGTCTGCGACCATCATTCCATGTACTGATTCGGGGACCAGGGCTCGCCCACAAAGATCCCAAAAGATCGCAAACCTTCAGCAATGCATCAACTGATCCCATCGCGTTTGACAGCTGGGTTTTCGGAAATGATACTTCATATATCACCTCTGTAAAACGATAGTCTCCACTGAGTAGTCGCCTGTTGCGAGGCAGATCTTTCCATATTGCAACAAATGGCTGCGTGAAGCTCGACGCAGCTGCCGACCACGCGACGGCTCGCGTCACCTCGTAACAGGGCGTCCGTCCACTCATGGAAGGCTCGCCTCTACACGGAACCGCCGCCGCAGATCTCCAGTCGCGTCGTGAAAGACCCACCACGGCGAGACCATGAAGATCGCGGCGTCCGCTGCGACGCTGTTGCTGCTCACAGCACTGGCGGTCACGCAGCCGGGTCCATGGGGATCGTCAGCGCAAGGGTCCGGCTCGGTCGATGCACCTGCGCAAAGACCGTCGCCGCCTCATTCAAACGATCTGTCCGCGTCGGCTGGCGGCTCTCATGGCGACTCAGGGACCAATGACTTTGGCTCGGGCGGCAGTGGCGAGTCTAGCGACGGCGGCGACACAAGTGCAACGACCGCGCCGTGGACGCCAACGCCAACGCCCACGTCCGATGGGAATGGGGACTGGTGGTGGTATCACCCCGCAACGCCCACGCCAGAGCCCACTCCGTGGACAGGAGACGGCAAGTACGGTGATGACGAAGTGTACTTCCCAGGCATCGACGGCTCCATCGATGCGGCCAAGCGCACACCGTATTACTTTGACAAGCGGCAGGGTTTTGACGCCAACATGACGAGTGATGCGTCCACCGGTGTCGTCCCGGGCAATTGCCCGTACGCTTTTTGCGTGCACTTTGTGTTCGAGTCGGACTACGGCGGGATGACTCCGTTCGACGCGTTCGTGCTGGACCGGTACGAGTCACCAATGGGTCCCTACGAGTTTCACTCACGATGGGGGGCCCTGCCGCTTGTGCTTGGTCACCTGTCGGAGGCGACACGCCAAAAGATCCAAGGCAACTGGACCGATCAAGTGTTCAACTGGAACGAGACGCGCCGCACGACGTGGACACTTCATCCGCAATGGTGGCAACGGCCACAGACGAATGAGATCGACTTGACGTTGTACTTGAGGCAACTACACACGTTTCTCCCCGGGTATGAAGGCGTGGCGAATGAGACCACCGGTCCGTTCTACTCGTCCGACCCCACGGACCAACTCGTCATCCGTGTGAACGGATACGTCAACAGGTCTAGCGCTGCGAGTGCCATGCTTCCAGTCATTGTCAACCATACGGGCTCGCAGCTCGTCGACATCAACATGACGTCGTCGCTGCTCTTCCAGGGCGACGGTGCATACGGTGGCAATGAGCTGCAGCTCACGTTCAAGCTGTCACGACGCAAGTTTGGCGGCATCACGCCGTGGTTCCCGGCCAAGCCGTCTTCCGAGTGCGAGGTGTGCTCCTCGTATCGACGCATCCCGGACGCGTTTCGAGAGTGCTTTGAGTATCATCACAGCCCCGTCAACCAAATCTACGAAGATTTACTTTCGTTCCGCAACAACCGCAGGGACGTGGATGTCAAATCGGCTGCAGAAGCGTGCTTCTCGGCGATCGTGAGCGGCGACTGGACGAATGGTACGAACACGTCACAAACGACGCGGTTCTGGAACGGCTGGCAATGGGTGGACTACCGCCAGGCAACCTGGGAAGATGTTAACACGCGATGGGATCTCTTGCGAAAGACCGACGGAGGACTGCGGTGTTGGGCCGAGTCGCAGTGTCCCATGGGCGGCGCAACCGTCAAGTCAGATGCCGAAGTGGTCGTGCTTCGCCATGAACCGGCACGTACATCGATCCACTTCAACGAGTCGTGGTATAACTTTTACTTACAGATGGGTCTCAAAGGAATCGCAGGACAAGGCCTGATTACGACACCTGTGATCATGAGCAGCACGCCGGTTGACGAGATTGCAGAGATGATCACACGCTCGTTTCCTGACGCGGACCAGCTGCAGCTCAAGATTGAAGTGTCCAAGTACAACAACAGCGATTGGGTCCAGAAGGTCATTGAAAGCAACAAGCGTGCTATCGACGAGTACGAACGCGCGAGTGGCTGGAGCGGCACGTCCAACAGCCGAGGCAGCGAGAGTGGTGATGGGAGTGCCGGATCAAGGGGTGATGCGGGGACCGGGTGGGAGTACAATCCGTGGTGGAGGTACAATCCTGGCAGTCGTGACGGTGGAAGCGAAGGACCAAGTGCCAGTGGAAGTACGGACGGAAGCGCTGGAAACGTTGACGATCGGTGGGAATGGAGTCGTCCCAAGGATAATAGTGACGATGGTAGCGCGCGACGAAGTGACGATAGCAGCTGGCGAGCGAGTCGAGATGATAGTCGAAGCGCCTCGAACGCTGGCGATTCGTCGAGAGCTTGGTCGGGCGATTGGTCCTGGGACAGTGCAGGCTACCCTTACACGACGCAACGACCTCGCCCAGCGAAACCGTGGCTTCAGCCTGTTCCTAAAGAAGATTACATGATTGAGATCATCGCACGCAACATCACCGTCACACCGTACGTCGTTGCCGTCTTTGTGAACGCTGGAAACGTATCGTATTGGTCGACCGATAGCACACTGAAATTTGAGGTTGCCCGCTTGGACGTGAACAAATTTCACTATGTGCCGCCTCCGCCAAATCTTGATCTCACGTGGCAACGTGAGGAACCAGAACCGTCGTGGATGGCGGAAGTGCGACGCCACATGCCGACGTTTGATAGCAGCGACGCGTGTAGCCAGTGCAAGGAAGCCTACGTAGCGTGTTTGTTTGATCTCGACTGTGCATTTGGTGTCAACGACTATCTCAACTATGCACTGCGGTGGGACCACCTCAAGCATCGAGTTCGAGCAACCGCCAAAACGGGCGGACAAAGTGGTGTGCTATACCAAGTGAACATCACCGACCGTCTGCGTGACGCACGCCCGTTCTTTCCTGCGCATGGGTTCGCAAAATTTCAAGACGTTGTCAGATGCATGGCTGCCACGATGTGTAACCTGGATGATGATCGGTGGATTTATTACAATAGCAATGGCCAGTACCTTCCCGCGAACGCGACGACATTTGTGACGACGCCGGCGGAGATGGAAGTGAGTGCCGAGGACGGGGACAAACTCGATATCTTGTACGACGGCCGGTGGTTCAAGTACACGGTGGATGTACAGCATTCCGATGATGACGACTTTCGATTGTTTATACGTGACACTGTCAATGTGAGCAATGTGGATACTTTCCAGTCGACGACAAACTCAGGATCCGTGCGACTTCTCATCATCTCAGATACCGACTTTGGAGACAGACTTTCAGTTATTGTTAACCGTGGTTCGTCCACGGTCACGTACAAGCCTTCGACAACTCTGATTCAAGCGTATCGTGAGGATCGTGTTGATGCGAACAATGGGTGGACGGCGCTGCAGTGGCCCCGTCTGCAGCAGTGGCTAGATGTGTTTTGGTACGTCCCAGCATCCAGTCACCAAGGCTGGACAAATGACACCGACTGGAGTGATGATTCCAGCTGGGGTGATGATTCCGACTCGAGCAGCGGCTCGGGCCGAGGCAATAGCTCTGACAGGTCGACGAACAGCTCTACCTCTGGTGGCACGACGAATGGATCATACCCTTCACCGACACCGCTGCCACCACCGCAATCGCCCACGATTTCGTCTGCAGTGTGTCCGCCTTGTGCTACGCTTGTGCGAGAGTGTCTATCGGATGTGACTTGTGTCCAAGCGGTGGCGGTGTTCGTCCCCAAAGTGCTGCCTAAAAGTCGACTTGCTGGACGGCAAGGTCAGTGGAGCTTGCGAAAGTGGGTAATGGAGCCATTCTTCAACTTCTCGATCGTGATGCCGATCACAAACGAACCCATCGAGAAAAAGTACCGGGACCATTTGCTTGCTCTTGCATCGTGCCTTGCGACCCACGACTGTCCCGTCGGTGCTTCAAAGGGAGTGGAGGCATTGATGGGAAGCATCGTATATCCGACCACTGTGGAGTTTGCTGGCGAACGTTTTGTGCGTATTGCAGTCAATACCAGCGTAATGGTCCACTACAAAGATCTACCTCCGATCCAAATCAGCCCTGAGAATTCGTATTGGGCTTTTCGTGAGTATTTCGGTTCCATCGCCGCCCGATACGGCGTGCGACCAGCCGTCAAGTCGAATATTCGTATGACAAACTGGACAGGAGTCGTGCTTATGGGCACATTCGAGGAGCTTGATAACTTGGCTCTAGACATCATTGACGACCAGGAGAACATCGACGGTCGTCGGAGCGAAGTCTATCCTGTGAAGTATGACGCGGGGTTCAAGAATGGTGAAGGGATTGAACCAACGTGGGAATATCTCAGTGCTTGGTATGGGTTGATCGACGCGAGCATAGACCCGTTGTGCTCGGATTGCCTACCTCGAATCAAGGCATGCTACGAGGATGCGGACTGCTGGCAAGGCATCCAAGATGTCGTGATTCCCGTACTCACTGCTAGTCCACCGATACCGTGGATGTCTTCCTTCAATCCTCTGGACGGGAAGATCATTTATGATGTGGCTTTGGAAAATGTTCTCTACGATCAAATGTTCAGTGGTCCGTTTGGGGGGGTAGTTGTCCCGTTCCCAACACCATGGTCGTGGCAGCTCTTTTCCGAGATCCTCAGGTGTTTCGCTGTCTACGAATGTGACGTAGAAAGCATGAACAGTGCGATGGAGCCACCAGCGACAGCTCACATCCCTTCACTGCTCAAGATGCAACCCGCTTTCGCCGAGTTGCGACTCTACATGAACTCCCGACTGCGAGTCGAGCTTATTGGTCAGACATTCGATTATACGGAAACAGGGTCGGGCTCTGTTGAGCCACTTGCCTCGTTGTTGGATACGGCCATGCGAGGAGTCAACACCTCGGTTTCGGTGAATCTCACTGAGCACGGACGTGGATTGCTCCCCTTCATCTACAACATCAGCTTCGCCGACGACTACTTTGGCAGACTGCCTCGACTCACGATTCTTGCACGCGGCGATGTGCCCAGTGACGCGAGCGACGAGCCACATGCATCTTTGAAGTCGTGGAAAATTGATATTCGGTCGCTGAACCAAGCACCTCGATGGGATAAACTCACGCACCTGCTTTCAAGCCCGTTGTCAACCTCGTATCCGCTTCAGTCGGACTACTTTCGATGCGAAGCGGGCGTGGCGATCCGCGACGCGTGCTATCGATCGTTCGAGTGTTATTACGGATTATCGACTGCAATCAGGCTCATGGAAACACGGTTTTACAACATGACGTCGATTCAAGAGTACGATCCCAACACGCAGCTCTTCGAAGTCGATCTCCTCCCAGATTTCCATATGGGGTTTTTCAACAACTTGCCCAGCAGTATGGAGCTTTTAGCGCTTGAAGTGCTCCGCGAAAGTGCGCGGTGTGCGTCCCAAGCGCTTCCGTCGTTCGCGGCTCAGCCTTTCTATCAAGACGCGCGAATCTCGTTCACCATCCCGGCTCAAAGCCTCAACGTCACGGTCCACGGAGCCGATCCCTTTGTAGGGTGGGGTTACTATGACATGTACATCCTCCAAAGTGAACGCGACCCCAACTTCACCAACAGTGTCAACTTCGAGGATTTTATCGTCAACGCCATTCGCAGCGCCGGCGTTGCCAACGTGCGTGTGAGCCACAGGTCGACGGTGCTGCCCAACGGTGCACTGCACCACGACTTGGAGTTTACACCATTCGCACCGGTGTTCGTGCTGCGCGCATTTGATCCCGAGCGAAACCAGACCGTGGTCGAGACCTCGTCGCGTGTAAAGGTCGGTCTCCGCTCTCCTACCATAGCCTTCGACGACACCCTCGCGTCGTGGGTCTACTGGCTCCACGCACCGTTGCACGTGGCCGCATGAGACAACTTGTCAATTGACCATGGTCCTCATGCCTACGGTTGTATTTTTTCGAGTCGTTCGACATGCTACAGGGTTATTTTCAGCATACATTTCACCGTCATTGTCAGTTTAGGCGGTTCTGTGCGTCTATATATGTGATTCTACAAACCCAATGGTCGCCGTGCGATCTTTCCATATCCGAACGACCGAACCCAAAAAATGCCGCAAAGGATCGGCGACGGCTCGTGTGCGACGGCGCCCTCTCGGCATTTGTTCGATGGATATCCACGGGGCATCGTCTCTACTGTGGCTCGCCACAGTTTCCAATTGATCCAGCGATCGACCAGTGAGCCACGACGGAACAACGGGATATGAAAACGCACGCGGCGCTGCTGCTGCTGCCTGTGCTGCTGCTGCTGAAAAGCACGGCGGCTGAGCCAACGCCGACGCCGACGGCATGGGATACGCCGCCGCCGTGGACGCCAACACCAACTGAGTACTCGCCGACCCCGACGCCGACCGGATGGGATACGTGGACGCCGACGCCGACAGGGTATTACCCGCCGTACCCGGCACCCGCGCCGACGCCGACGCCAACGGGGATGACGGGCTCGCCGACGTACTACTACTCTGGCAGTACGTCAATCCCCAAAATGGACTTTGGTGGCTCGGACGGCAGCGCCATGGAGAGCTCGAGTGGCTCGTGGTCCCCGACGCCACGGACCAGCGGTAGCTTTGCTGGCAACTTTGACTGGTCGTGGCCCAAGGGATCCGCATCGTCGTCGTCGCCTTCTTCGTCGGGATCAAGCGAGAACGGCTACCCGGACTACGAGGACGACGCCGGCGTGGAGGTCTCGTTCCCGGGCATCGACGGATCGGTCGAGAGCAGCCGCCGCCAGTGGATTTTCTTGAACCGCACGGGCGGGTTCAGCACGACCACGACCGACGCGACCACGGGGATCGTCGCGGGCAATTGTCCCTATGCGTTCTGCGTGCACTTTGTGTTCGAGTCGGACTATGGCGCGATGACACCGTTTGATGCATTCGTGCTGGACCGGTACGAGACGTCGACGGGTCCTCTGGACTTTTACACGGACGCGTGGCACGAGCACGGTCCCCTGCCGCTCGTGCTGGGGCGTCTGTCGGACGAGACGCGTCAACGGATCCAAGGGAACTGGACGAACGACGTGTTCAACTGGAACGAGACGCGACGCACGACGTGGACGCTCGGCCCGGCGTCGAAAAATAACCACTGGCCGCCGCAGAAAGAGATCGACGTCACGCTCAGTCTCAAGCAACTTTACACACTCTTGCCCGGGTATGAGAACTCGTTCAACATGAGCGACGGACCATTTTACTCGGACGACGTCACGGACCAGCTCATCATCCGCGTGAATGGCCACGTGCCGAGTGCGTTCTCCGGCGCGAGTGCGATGCTGCCGATCGTCGTCAATCACACGGGTTCGCAGCTCATCGATATCAACTTGACCTCGACGCTGCTGTACGAAGGCGCTGGCGTGAATGGCGGCAACGAGCTGCAGCTCACGTTCAAGTTGTCGCGACGCAAGTACGGTGGCATGACGCCGTGGTTTCCAGCCAAGCCCGCCCGCGAGTGCGACGGCTGCTCGATGTATCGACCGATTCCCGAGCTGTTCCAAGAGTGTGTGGATGACCGCGTGAGCCGTCAGCACATGGTGTTTGAAGATCTGCTTTCGTTCCGTAACAATCGTACGGCATTCGATCTGGAACCGTACGCCGAGGCGTGCTTTGCGGCGATCTTAAGTGGCGAGTGGACGAATGGAACCAATACGACGGCGCCGATGCGGTACTGGAACGGAACCGACTGGGCAGAGGAGAGCCAGGCCACGCCCCATGACGTCGACAAGCGATGGGAGATCCTGCGGCAAATTGACAATGGCCTGCGCTGCTGGACAGAGACGCAGTGTCCCGTGGGGGGTGGTACAGTCAAGTCCGATGCCGAGGTGGTCGTGCTGCGCCATGAGCCTGCTCGCACAGTGATCCAGTTCAATCGACCGTCGTACAGTTTCTACTTGCAGATGGCTCTCGAAGGAGCTGCCGGTCAGCAGGGCACGATCACGACTCCAGTGTTTGCGAGCTCGACACCACCGGAAGAGATCGTTGGTGCCATCAGTCGGTCGTTTGTGGACGCGAATCAACTGCGACTGGATATTGAAGTCCGCAAACACAACAACAGCAACTGGATCCAGTGGATTCGTATGCAGAACCAGTGGGCGATGGATGAATACGAGCGAGCGTTGGCGTGGAGCGGCACGTCCAACAGCCAAGGCAGTGAGATCGGCGACGGAGATGCTGGGTGGGCTGACGATTCGAACGGCCCCAATGGGTGGGAGTATAATCCTAGTGGCAGTGATCGTAGCAGTGATCGTGGAAGCGATGGTGGAAGTACAGGCGACGCTGACGCTGGTGACTCGTCATCTGGAGATGGGGGAAGTTGGGGTCCTACTCCTACTCCGACTTCCTACAGCAGTACTTCTCGCCCTCGCCCCGCGAAGCCCACGCTCATTCCGGTACCACCAGAGATGTTTACGATCGAGATCATCTCGCGAAACATCACGACCGTGCCCTACGTTGTTGCCGTCTTCAGTGATGATGGCAACGTATCGTACTCGACGACGGACAACTCGCTGCAGTTCGAGATCGCTCCATTGGACGTGAGTAAGTTTGAGTATGTGCCTCCACCGCCCTACGTTGATCTCAGCTGGGAAACCGAACCAGAGTGGATGGCCGACGTGCGTCGCCACTTACCGACCTTCGCACCAAACGACACGTGTGGAAGCTGCGTGCAAGCGTACGAAGCGTGTCTGTTTGACTTTGACTGTGCATTCGGCGTGAATGACTACTTGAGCAACGCGCTGCGACGGTCCAACCTCTGGTACCTGATCATGCTCGACACACCGAGCGGTGCACCACCGCTGTACAAAGTGAATGTGACAGACACATTGAAGAACGCCCGACGGTTCTTCCCAGCTCGAGGATATGACAAATTCCAAAACCTCCTTGCCTGCTGGCAAAATAGTCAGTGCAATTTCGACTATGATCGACAAATTCGCGGGGACTCGGCTCCACCGACAGTCTTGCGTACCATGGGCACGCGTGTAGAGGTGGTCGCATCGATGGGCGAGTTCATCACTTTCATGAACGACGGCGTGAACTATACGTGGGCATTGATGAGCAACGACTCGTATACCCTCAAGAATTTCCTGACCAATGTCGTGTTTGCGAATGCGGTGGAAGCCGCTCGTGATGTTGCTGTCGAGTTCGACACCATGATGTCAGGCACGTTCCGGCTGCAATGGGATTCGTACACTCCGTATGGGTTTGAAATCCGCACGCAATATGCGACATCCTCGGTCTCGTTCTTGCCTGCTGAAACCTCAATTGCTGCGGAACGCAGGAAGGTGGTCGACGAATCCGATGGATCCATTGCGCTCCAGTGGCCACGACTGGAGCATTGGCTGGATCTCTTCCGATTCGTGCGCGCATCGAGCTACCCGGGTTGGAACGGGGGAAATAACGGAACCAATTGGACGGGAAATTCAAATTGGACGAGTGGTTCGAACTGGACAAACGAGTCCAACTGGTCGACGCCGAATCCAGTGCCGCCGACACTGGTGCCATCGTCGGTGTGCTGGTCGTGTGCTGGTCTGCTGCAGAGCTGTGCCTCCGACATCAAGTGTTCTCGTGTGGTCAGCAATTGGCTGCCCACCGTTCTTCCGGAGTCTTTCGCTGCGTATCGAGACTGGGACGACGTCTACCGATCATATTGGAACACAGAGCTACTCAACAATGACACGACGACGGACCCCAACTTTAACCAGTACAGGGATCAAGTGTTGGCGTTGGTGTCATGTGTGGCGAAGAATGGCTGTCCAATTGGCGCAGGAAACATCACGACGGCGAACTCATGGGAGATGATTCCAACGACGATGCGGTTCCAAAGCACACGTCGCATGCATCTCGCACGCGGCTCCACGTTCTCGCTGTTTTACAAGGATCTATACGTTTTCCAAGCTGATGAGCATGGCAGTGATCTTCAAGGCTACATGGATCTGATCGAGTACCAATACGGTGAGAAAATCGTCTTCACACTGACCACGACAAACGACATGGTCGAGTTCGAATTCTCGGGCTCGTATCATGGCATTGGTGGGTTGGTGTTCGCCGGGTACGGCACGCCAAGTTACACGAGTGCGATTACACACAGAGCGTGGCTCGAATCCCACGCTCCTGCGCTTCCAAACTGGAATTTTCTTGCGACTTGGTACGGTGCACCCAACAGTATGACCTCATGCCCCGAGTGTATCCCCAAGTTACAAGCGTGTCATGCGGATTCTGTGTGTTGGAAAGGCGTGCGAGAGTTGATCGTACCGATCTTGAAGCAGCAGACGGCTCAACTGCCATGGACGTCATGGTTTGACAGTTCAATCAGCAAAGTCGTGTACGATGTTGACTTGGGGGCCGTGCTTCGTGCGACTGTCTTGGATGTTCCACCGATTCCTGAGACCTACTATTTCACGATGGGAACTTCATGGAAACTGTTCACGGACATCTTGGCGTGCTTCGCGACCAATGTGTGCGACGTTGAGACCATGAACAGCGCGATGGAAGCCCCAGCCACGACCCACATCCCGTCGTTTTTCAAGACCCAGAATGCCTCGGCGACACTTTTCCTCTACCTCGACTCACAGCTGCGTGTGGAGTTCAAAGGACAAGTATCTGACTACACGGAGACCGCAACGGGTACGAGCGATCCGCTCAGCATGTTCCTGGAGAACGCGCTGGCTGGCATGGCCACTCCGTACTGGGTTGAGCTCACTGGTCGAGATGATTCGGTGCAGGCGTACAAGTACAAAATCACCTTTGATGCCGCCTATCTTGGACGACTGCCCTCACTGTCAATTCTCACGCGTGGAGCTGCTGCAGACAACGACGAGCCATTCGCAACCATGGAGCCGTGGAAGATTTTGATCCATTCGACCAGTCAGATCCCGCAATGGGACCTGCTTACAATGCTTCTCTCATCGCCTCCGCCACCAACGTCAGAGCAGTTGGAAGTTTTCCAGTGTCCGGAAGCCGTCGCCGCGCGCAGTTCGTGCTACAGCTCGTACGACTGCTCCTTGCTGCTCACGCGGGCGTTACCAGTTCTTCAAAGCCATCTCGAGACGGGCCAGCCCGTTTCCAATACGTGGTGGTTTGAGCTCGACCTCACATGGTTGCTCATCTCGCAAGTCTTTCCGGGCACGGCGCAGTCTACGATCGACACGTTCTTGGATGTGCTCTGGGAGAGCGCGAGCTGCTCGGCACGGCTGGCTTCGTCCGGGTCCGCCATGCCGATGTTTCTCGCCACGAAGATTGAGTTTGATGAACCAGCAAACAGCTCCATCACGTTGCAGTTCCGTGGGGAGATGTTCGAGCTGCCCGCTGATCCGACGGACTACGACCGTATCCAGACCATGGAGGCGTTCATGTTTAATCACACAAGCGAGCGAAACGTGAGTCCGCGTCATAGTTACCGCGACGACGTGATGTTTCACATGTTTGTATACGAGCGCATATATGTGCTGCCGCCGCCACACTTGTCAGCAGTGGATCCGTCGACAGGTGCACCCGTGGAGTCCACAGACCACCCGTGGCGACTCTCCTTCCGATCGCCCTCATTCGCACTTAACGACGCCTTCGTCCCGTGGCTCAGCTGGCTCGCGACAAGCCTACCGTGAGCATGGTGGTGGGAGATAGGAGAGGCGTGGACCACAACTGTGCTTACCTCACGGTCAGCCCTTCACGGCTATCAGATGCAAAGAGGTAGATACCGGAGTCGTTGCAGAAAATGAAAAGCCCAGTGAACATCGGCCTCACAAAAGTTTAATTCATTTACATCATTTACGCCATGAGTGTGGGCGTCTCTCGTCCATCTCCTCTTGCTTGACACGCAATATAGTCCACGTCGGGCGTCAGCCAGTCGTCGCGAACGGATCCACGCCAAGCGCATCCCAAGAAGTCCTGCGTGCTTTGTCCCATGGCAGTAGAAAGACCCCATCACGTCATTTTGGTTGGCTGGAAAAATTCACAGCCTGACCGAATGCGATTGGCCGAGTTGGCGATGTGGGCGCTGCAAGAGAAACTTTCCCGGGCGTTTTTTGTTCCTCCACATCCACCAAGCATGGGAACCACTACCAAAGTGGCCGCGACCCCGTCGACGACCTCCAGACGATGGAGACGCGAGCGGAGCACGACGCGGGCGAAGGTCACAGTGACGACTACCGATACGACGTGGCGATGCGCTTGAACGACGACGAGATGAAGGAAGACGAAGACGAGGACATGGCGTCGCACGGTAGCGTGGAATCGGAGGCGTCGTGCGAGCACGCGACCGACGAGGGCGTGGACATCTCGGACCTCGTGTTTGACTGGATCCAAAAGCTCTTCCCGCGCGCGACGATCGAGCGTCAGCAGGTTGTCGCCACACCCGGTGCCACGACCATGTACGCTGTGGACGTTGCATCTGCGTATCCTAGGGCAAAGAAAAAGGCGAAAACCAGCGATTGGGATCATCTGTTCGCGCAGATTCACAAGCGTATGGCGCAGCATGCCCACGCAACGAGCCCGCGACGCCAAAACCCCACCGACGAGGAGCTCCTCTGTCTCCAAGCCGCCTTCTCGGGGACGTATCTCGGCAATGCGCACGAGCGCTTCTTCACTTATCTCTCCAAGTGCTGGAATCGCTATGTCCGCAATCGGCAACACATCCGCTACCCGTACATTGCAATGGTGCAAAGCTCTGGGTTTGGCAAGAGTCGACTGCTCCGTGAGGTGGCGCTGCGGTGCAAGTCAATGAACGTGGTGGATTCGACCACGGACCGCTTTCATCTGC
>JAADVY010000225.1:0-23047 GCA_023336035.1 Pythium plurisporium
CCCCCCCCCCCCCCCCCCTGCCTGGATCTAACTTCGCCCTCTACCGGTATTCAAAGTGAACCAGGAAACTGCACGTACTTGTACTTCAGTAGATCCGAACTACGGGGCTGAAACAGAGCCTCTTCGGAAAGGGTGTCTCTCGTTTCGACCAACGGCTGGAAACCTGAAACTCGGTGTTATCCCCTACCCCTCAATCAGTTCTGCCTGTAGAAGGCTATAGTTTGGACTTGTCGTTGAGCCTCAGACATAGATCACATCCGACCACAAACCTCTACCAATTGATCGACCTGCGGGTTAGGCACTGATATAACCGCATGATTAGGGCTCGGGTAGCGTCCCCACGGCCCCACGCGTTTTGCATGGGGGCCGCAACCCATCCATCCTTTTCCTCCGGAAGAGCCAGGGCTCCCCTCTCCTCTTCTCTCCCCTCAGTTTTTTCCTTCCGTTCCACAGGTCGTCCCCACCCCCGTCGTCCACAAGCGAACCTCGATTTGGGACGACATGGCGAGCGAGACGCCCTCGTACGATCAGGGCGGCGACGCCTTCGTCAAGATCGGCGGCGCGCTGCCCGACACCTCGGACCCACGCACCATCAAGACCGGCGCGGGTGGCGCGCGCGGCGCCACGGCCGCGTCCTCGCGCGTGTTTTTCCTGCGGATCATCGACTCGCGCAAGTGGCACTACTCGGAGGCGTTTGGCATTTTTCTCGATTTCTTCGTGCAGCTTTTGGCCGTGTCGTTCACGCCGAAAGAGGGCAAAGTGGGCCACTATTTCAGCGAGGAAGTCGCGGCCGAGAGCTCGCGGTACTTTTCGTCGGGCTTTATGGTCTGCTACCTTGTGGACATGGTGATCCGCATCTGTGGCTTGCGGTCCGCACTGCTGCGCTCCCACTCGAACATTGCCGACTTGCTCTGCGTCGTGCTCATGGGTGGACTCTTGGGCTGTCGGTACAAGTTCCCCAAGTACGAGTTTGATATCACACTTGGGTACATTTGTCTGCTCGCGCTGCGGCTCATTCTCAAGCCGAGGGCTCGAACGTTTTCCAAGAAGCTCCACAAATTCCGCGCGAACGGCGACCAGATCCGCATCTCGATCGAGTCGCTGCGCGCGTCGTTGGCACGGATCCCGGGCATCACGGCGCTCGCGATTGAGATGATGGAGACGGATTTGTTGATTATCTGTGGCCGCGACTCGGGCGACATGAGCCGCAACGAGCTCATGAGCTTTCTGGAACGCGCGCTGCGGTACCGTCCGCACACGCTGTCGGCCACCGAGTTTCTCGCGCACTTGCGCGACATTGACGCGAGCTCGTCGGCCGTCGCGTACGGTGTGTTGGACGTGGTGCGGAGCACCATGTCGCACTGGTCGAACCAGGTGTTTGATCTTTTTTTGTGTATCCTCGTGGCCTGCGTGAACGCGTCGATCAGTCCGCTCATGGCCTACTTCCAGTCGCGGCTCTCGGACGCGTTCGAGACCATGTCGGGCCAGGCGAACCCGGACGAGGACGTGTTCAAGTTTGGCATTCTCGGGCTGCTCGGACTCAGTGTACCGTTTGTGATTGGCGATTACGCGATCGGCTACTTCCAGTCCAAGATGATCTCCAAGGCCACGGAGCGGGTCCAGGGCGCGCTGCTCGCGATCATTTTGCGGCAGAATACCAACTTTTTCGCCGAGCGGTCCGAAGGAGATTTGAACAATTTGTTTTCGAGCGACGTCGCCCGCGTGAACGCGCTGTGGCAGGCCGTGTTTTGGAACTTGCTGAACCCGCTGATCGCAGTGGGCTTTGGGTTTGGCTATGCGCTCTGGATGAAGTACCCGATCGGAGTCATGGCGTTTGCGTTCACGGCGATCTTGCTCTCGAGTGGGCCACAGGGCTTTGCCGGTCTGCGCTCCAAGGAGTTTGCGTCCAAGAACGCGTACGTCGCGGCCGAGTTCCAAAACGCCGTGGGCTGCCAGAAGGTTGTGCGTGCGTACGCGATCCAGGAGCCGCTCATGGAGCGGTTCAAGAAAATGTGTGCGATGCTCCGCAAGGCCCAGTTCTCGAAGGACTTCTGGTCGAGCATTGTGCAAATTTACATCGAGTCGGCCATGTACATCTTCACGGCGATCATGACCGCGGCGCTCGCGATGAAGGTCTGGAACGGCAACACCTACCCGAACGACCGCATCAAGGCCGGTGAGTTTTTCGGTTTCATGACGCTGCTGCAGCGTGTATCGAACCCGGTGACGACGCTGGGTGGCTTTATGCGAGTTGCGATCGGGAACGCCAGTAGCTTGCAGCGTCTTGATGATATCATTGTCGGCCTCGGCTCGACCTCGAACGACAATGATTCCGACAAGAACCTGCCCAGTCTGCCGAAGATGCAGAAGGATTTGCGCATCGAGAAGCTCGTGTTCAAGTACGACAAGGCCACTGAGAAGTACGTGCTCAACGAGCTGTCTGCGACGGTGCCGCGCGGATCGTACACGTGTATTGTCGGCCCGTCTGGTTGCGGTAAGAGTACGCTTCTCGCGTGTCTGATGCAGTTTCAGGACGCCGACGGCGGCGCGATCCGCGTGGACGGCCACGACATTTTCAACTTCTCGAAGGCCTCGTTTATGAACCAAATGGCCGTGGTGTTCCAGGACGGTGGTATCCTCAACGGTTCGATCTACGACAACATTCGCTACGGTAACATCAATGCCACCGACGCCGAGTGTGAGGAAGCTGCCCGGTTGGCCGAATGCCACTTCATCCGCGACCTCAAGGACGGTTACCACACCATTGTGGGCCAGCACGCGACCACAAGCTTGTCTGGTGGCCAGGCGCAGCGTCTGTGTTTGGCTCGTGCGCTCTGCCGCAAGCCGAGTTTGCTTCTGCTGGATGAAGCCACGAGTGCGTTGGATCCCGAGACCGAGGCATCGATCGTGTCGACGCTCGAACGCCTGTCGAGCAAGATGAACATGACGATTTTGTCGGTTACCCATCGTCTCTCGACCGCTGTCAACGCTGACCAGATCTTGGTGCTGAACCAGGGCCGCGTTGCTGAGGAGGGCCGCTACGACGAACTTGTCCGCAAGGGCGGGTTGTTCTCGGAGATGGTCAACAAGACGGAGAACTCGGAAGAAGAGGAGGAGCCGATGCCACAGATGGCCAAGAAGAAGTCGGTCAACCTGCGCGCGCCGGCGAGCATCCGCCACACGTCGATCGAGACCCGCGAGGATGGCGACGGCGGCGACAGCGCGCTCGCGCTGCAGCAGTTCACCAAGTCGCTCAGCACGCGTGTCGTGAACGAAGTGGAGACAGCTCGCGCCGGCGGTGGCGTCTCGTGGTACCGCTACGGCAACCGCAACTCGGCCCGCAGCCGCAAGCAGAGTGATGACCGTATGAGCCGACGCTCTGGCAACTCGAGCCAGATGGAGTGGGAGGCCGGTCAGAACCGTCGACAGACCCAGGGCGAAGACAAGTACTTCGTGCTGTAGACTCCGAACTTCATTTCCTCCACTTCTCAAGCAAACGTCTTTTTACCTTCGAAGTTGCTGGACGTTGTGTTTCCTCTATGTACTGTTTAGCTTTAGCTCCCTTGCCTTCTTAGCCAGATACCTTAGCGATTATGTTAAATGCTTGTTGCCATGCACGTTGCCGGACGTGGGTCGTACGATCGGATACTCTTGATACACCAAACTACCGAACAGGGAGCACGATGACCACGTCGATGAACGGGAACACAAACAGGATCGGTCTCGTAGTAGTCGTTTTCCATTCATTAGGCCACCCACACCAAGTCCACACGTATACAACGACTCTGATCTTGTCGTTCTCTAGAAGCCCAGCGTCGCACGGCCGTAAAACTGCTCGTCGTCGTCGTACCCTCCGCCTCCATTTCGTCGGTCGGCCGCGTCCAGCTTGCTCGCGATCGAGTCGATGCTCTTGCTCGTCTTGAGGTACGCGTTCGCGGCACGCAATGTACGCACCCAGACCTGGAGCTCCTCGCTGGTCTTGGTGAAGAAGTGGGATTGCTGGTCCGACGTACACAACACAAACTCCTTGCCGCGTTGCATGTCCTCGCACGTGACTTCAAAACTCGCGTCTGCGAGGTCAATCTCTCCACGGACTTCCTGGTCACCACGTCGCTTGTAGTACCGCAGCTTGCCGTCCTCGCAAATCTCGCACCATCGCTCACGGGCGCCTCGCATCGTCTTCATATTGCGGATCAATCCGCGGCCACTCCACTCGGTCGGACCCTTATCGAGGAAGCCGTTAAGCGTGGGCATCTTGTCGTCTTGCTGCTGCTTCTTCTTGGAGGATCGATTCTGCAGCTCGTGAGCTGATACCACCTTGCTTTGTGCCTGTGGCGGCGGTGCAGTCGCGGATGACGGATGCCTGCTGCCAGCCGCACTGGCCACCGACTCTTTGCGTCGATCTGCGGCACGCGAGGGCTCCTCGCGGTCGTCCGAGTTGGCAGCCTTGAGTGCCTGTAGTGCGTCTTGGGCTCGCGCGAGCTCGTCCTTGATGGCCTTTCGCTTCTTCTGCCACTCACGGGCCAGCTCCTTGTCCCCGTCCTTGGCGGCCTTGGACATGGCCTCGACCGCGGCGCGCTGCTTCTTCCGCAATTCGAGGATCCGCATCTCGAGCCCGGCCACATCCGTGGGCAAGCGTGAACTATCGCGAGCGGTCTGTGCCGCGCCCGACGAGCCGGCCTCGCCCGTCTTGCCAC
This sequence comes from Pythium plurisporium, assembly GCA_023336035.1. Lineage (NCBI taxonomy): Eukaryota > Oomycota > Peronosporomycetes > Pythiales > Pythiaceae > Pythium > Pythium plurisporium. The sequence goes on from JAADVY010000225.1 coordinate 4,698, forward strand.
TTTCGCGCGTATCGTTGCGGGACCGTCCCGACGTCGAGAGCTTGGCCAAGTGGCGATTCAGCTGCTCCATCTCCTTCTCGACGCCTCGCGCTTTGCGCTGCTCCTTGACCAGCTCGTCGTCCATGAACCGCATCTTTTTACGCAGCGCCGCGAGCTGCTCGGCCGGTGGCGCACTTGGATCGATCCCGAAAAACAAATCGTCGTCATTGTGCTTGTCGTCCTCCTCGCTCTTGCCGAGCGTGGCCAACTCGTTCTCGAGTTCGTCCAGCGTGAGCTGCAGCGTGACCCGCTCTTTCCGGAGCCGCTTGTTGCCCGAGCCCATTTTGGCAATGTCGTCCGTGAGTTCCGCATGGCGCTTGGCCAACTCGTTGGCCACGATAAACTCGGGATTGCCCACTTCGTGGTTTTCCTGGAGCTTGAGTTGCTTGATCATCCCACTAAAGTGCGATTTCTCGTCCAGCAGCTTGTCGTGGTCCTTTTGGAGCTCGACGCGGCGCGCGTTTAACGCGTCCACTTCGTTCGACACCGTGTCCCACTTGGTCTGCAGCACGCGGCGTTGGCGGTCTAATTTTTTAGTCTCGATCGACCATAGCTCCGTGTGCAGCTCGCCGGTCACGAGCACGCGCGTATAGGCCTGCTTCTGCTCGAGGTACTTGGACTTTTTCGGCGCGACGGCGTTTTGCGCTTGCTGCTCGAGCCGCTGCCGCGCCTCCGGGTTTTCCTCCAGCGTGCCTTGGTCCACGTCGGCAAACTTGAGTTTGAGCGGCCGCGGCGCGCGCTTGAGCTTGTCCACGACTTCCTTGTAGGTAAAGCCCGCGAGCGACGTCGTGTCGATAAACGTGATGCGCATGCCGATGGTTAGACGCCGGTGGGGCTTCACGCTCCAGTTGTAGAGCTCGGCCGGGCCGGCCTTGCCGTTCACCTTGGGCAGATCGTCCACCTCGGCCTGGAACTGCGGGTACGGGATGCTGTCGAGCTGCCGCACTTCGCGCAGACTCACGCCCAGGCGGCCGTCGCCAAACTCGATCTCGATCTCGTGGACCCAGTTGTACTGGATTTGCACTAGTACCATAGGACACCGGTTAGACTCGCGTCCAGTACAGCCATCCCGGTTAGACGCGGCGAACCTTTTTCGCGCTTGGCCGCGGCCGTGGCCGCCGCGACCACGTTGGCAAACGACGACGAGTTCGATGCGTTGGACGGCTTGCTGCTGGTGGGCGGCGGCGACGCGGCGGGCGCGGCCGCGGACGTGGAGGGCGGCACCCACTGGGTCTTCCCGCTTGGGGAGATGTAGTAGTATCGACCCTTCTGGGACTTACTCTCCTTGCGCGTCCATCCGGGGGGCAGGTTAGCCCCCGACGAGCTCGATGCGTTAGACGCCGTGGATGCGTTCGACGCCGCGTCATCACCATGGTCCGGCTCGGGTTTGGAAATTTTCCGGGACGATTGGGGACTACCGATAGAGCACAGTCGCATGGTTAAACTCCGCTGAGGCCCCAGCATGGAGCGTATCGTACGCACCGCCACATGATGGACTAGTCTGTGGATGACGCGGTTGGTCAGCGACTGGTTAGGTCCTCGGGCGTCAACAGAAACGCGCGAATGTGGATAAAGTCCCTGGAACGTGCCGCCACGAGGATGATTTAGGTCGCGCTCGTGTCTATCGCCATGCACGAGTCCGCCCGGAACCAGGGGTTTAAATGCGCCACGGATCCAACTGGCGGCGGTCGTCAATAGGGACGCTTCTTCAGTTGCGCCGTCCCTCCCTTTTCCAGGCGGCGATGGCGATCCCGTCAAACGCGATAGTTCAAGCCAGAGAATACCTCCGTACCCCTCGCATCAAACCACGTGACAAAAATTAGACCCCCACTTTCGTAAAAGCCTCCCATCCTGCATACCTCTGTATACCGTTTTATATTCGTTGTCACAGGTAATTGTGCTCCCACAGGTCTATCCCATCAATTTATTGTAGCTGACCAAGTTATTGTGTCAATCTAATCGGATTGACAAGAGGCGATAGCACTCGCTGATTGGCCTATATCAAGGTTTCATGAGCTTCTATTGGACCAGTACTCAATGCGTAATACTTCTTCATTGGCTAAAATATATCGCATCGGTACACCAGCCGACCGCCGAATGGCTCCACCCGTCCACACTCGGCCATCACCTCCATCATCGTGTCCGCCATGCGCAACGCGTCACCTTCGTCCGCGGCCCTGGAGCACGCGCTGCGTCCACAGTACCTCGACAGCCCTCGCGAGCGTGCCTCGCTTTGCATCCTCCGCGAAATCGGCGTCTCCGCCTACGCTGTCGACGCCGCTGTGGACGGCCCCATCGTCCCGCTCGCGTCCACACTTGTGGCTGAGCACACGCGCGAGCCGGCTGCGTCCACCACACGCTACGCCGTGTCCTCAGGCCGCGTGTTCCTGGATGTGCGGGATGCTGGGGACGCCTGGGTGCGCGTGCTGCTCTCGCCCGGTGTAGCTGTGGACGTGGCCTCTGTGGTCTTCCGTCGCTTCGTTGTGGACGCGACTGCGGACGAGCCGCTCGAGCTTCACGAGTCCGCGGTGGCCGGCGGCTCATCCACACCGATCGCTCGCTTCCACAAACCTGCGGACGCTCTGGAAATCGTCACGTACCACACGTACCGCGAGCTGATCTGCGAGCTGTGCCGCCAGTTTTATACGGCCGGCTGGGTCACGGGCACGGGCGGCAGCATCAGCATCCGGTACGGGAACCGCATCTACATGACACCGTCCGGTGTCTCCAAGGAACGCATCTCTCCGGACGAGCTCTACATGCTGGATCTGGACGGCGCGATCCTGGACGCGCCGATCCAGAAGCCCGGCTCGGCTCGCGCGCCCAAGCTCTCGGACTGCTCGCCGCTGTTTCTCCACGCGTACCGCATCCGCGGGGCCGGCGCCGTGCTCCACAGCCACGGGCTCAGCTGCAATCTCGTGACCGCGTTGTGCGACGGCCAGTCCGAGTTTCGGATTTCCCACCAGGAGATGATCAAGGGCCTCGCCGGCCACGGGTACCACGACGAGCTCGTGGTGCCGATCATCGAAAACACGGCGCGGGAATCCGAGCTCGCCGAGTCGCTCGCCGAGGCGATCGCGCAGTACCCCAGGGCCTCGGCGGTGTTGGTGCGTCGTCACGGCATCTACGTGTGGGGCGACTCGTGGGAGGCCGCCAAGCGCCACGGCGAGTGTCTCCACTACCTGTTTGAAGTCGCGCTCGAGATGCACAAGCTGCAAGTGGACTACCAGCTCCCACCGCCGCGGGTGGCGGCGCTGCCGGTGGACGAGAACGAGCCGAGCCGGAAGCGTGCGCGGCTCGCGAATGCGTTCGCGTGCTGTAATGGAGCGGACCACGGAACGACGAGCCTGGCCGAGCAGCACCAGTACGTGCTGCTGGACATTGAAGGGACCACGACGCCCATCACGTTTGTCCACGACGTGCTGTTCCCGTTTGCCACGCACCAGGCCGAGGCGTTTCTCACGACCACATGGGACGCGCCGGCCACGCAGGCCGACGTGGAGGCTCTCCGTGACCAGGCGGCTACGGACGCACAGGACGCCTCGCTCGCGGGCGTGCCGGCCGTGGCCGCGGCCAGCGAGCCCAAGGACGTGGTCATCCGCTCGCTCGTCGCGTACGTGCACTGGAACATTGCCGCGGACCGCAAGATCGGTGCGCTCAAGCAACTCCAAGGCCACATTTGGGACGTGGGGTACGCGAGCGGCGAGCTCAAGTCGCTCGTGTACGACGACGTGCCCGTGTTTCTGCGTCGCATGGCCGCACGGGGCGTGCGTGTGGGCATCTACTCGTCCGGGTCGCGCGGCGCACAGCGTGCGCTGTTCAAGTACTCGGACCACGGCGATTTGCGTCCATTCTTGAGTGCGTACTTTGATACCAAAGTCGGCCACAAGCGCGAGGCACCGAGCTACACGGAGATTCTCGCGAGCCTCGGTGTGGACAGCGGCAAGAATGTGCTGTTTGTGACCGATGTGATCCAGGAGGCCGAGGCCGCTGCGGCCGCGGGGCTCGACGTCGCGCTCTCGGTGCGTCCGGGCAATGCGCCGCTGCCGGCCACGCATCCGTTCCGCGAAGTGCGGTCGTTTCATGAGCTGTAGAAAGACGAGCAGAGACAACGTGAATCGGAAGCCACACAAGTTGCAATGTTTGTTCATGTCTGGTTCATCCCGTGGGCACGACCTTGTGGGTCATCTTTGGTAGCCGTCGTGGCGCGTGGAGCGGCTGGTCGTATTTGGGCACCAGCGAGGCGTCGTCCTCAGGCGCTGTGGACGCCGACTGGCCCTCGCCACCACCCCTCGTGGCCTCGTTTTCGGCCACTGGCACCACGTCGTCGTGCTTTTCCCTGTGGCGATGCTTTGTCTTGTGCTTGTGGTGGTGCCTGTGGTGGCGTTTGTGGCGGCGATGGCGACGCTCGTGGTGCTCCGGGTCAGACGAATCATGCGACTGGGGATCCTCAGCGTCTTGTTCGGCCTTGCCCTTTTCATTGTGTACCGACCCGGATAAGCCTTGCATTGTTTGTGGTGCCGGCTGTGGTGAGGGCATCTCTACGGCTACTGGGACCGCTGGATCTGTTGCACCGATCGAAAGTTCTTGTGAGTGCGACTGCAACGCTGGACTGGTCTCATCGACAAGGCCGTGACCCTCCTCTGCGACCTTGGTCTCATCTCGTGTTGGCTCAGGTGAGACCGTAATCGCCTCGTTTCGACTGACGACAACGCCTTGTTGATCTTCGCTGTTGGCCCGAGTTGTGGCCTCGCGACTCGCACCGGCGTGGAACGCAGTCTCGGGTACCATCTTGCGACGCATCACATTCACCTTCTCCAGCTCCTTGCGCCGTCGCCAGCGATACACGTACCCTTTCATCGTCGCCTCCATCAACATGTCGGCGACCTTGGCGCGGTAGATGAAGATCTGTTTCACCCGGTCTCGCTGTTGCTCATACGGCAGACAGCGGATCCCAAGCTGATGGATACACAACGCACGCAGCAGCTCATTGAAGTAGGGGCGCTTGCAGCGCTGCTGCTGCCAGCTCTCGAGCAGCGCCTGAGCTTGCGATCGCAACTGCAAAAAGCCCGTGCGGTTGTGCTTCTTGTCGACCCGCAGACCCGGCGGCAGGTCCGCGAGGAAGCTTCCTAACTGCCAGAGCGGGAAGCACCCTTTGTTGTCCACGTCGTACTTCATAAACACTTCCTTGTAGACCTCAAAGTCCTGGAGTGAGATGGGACACACGTCGTCTTGCAGGTAGCAGCTCCGAAAATTCTCGAGCACGACAGCAATAAACAGGTTCAGCAGAAAGAACACGACAAGCGTGATGTACGTGACAAAGTAGAGCACGGCCGCGACGGGGCTGCCGCAGTCCGACTCGCTCTTGCCCGTGAGCGGGTTCACTCGCTCGACGCAAAACGGCTTGGACTGCATGCAGTCGGTCATGGTCAAGTGCCAGTCGTCGCCGGCCATGATCTGGAACAGCAAGAGAAACGAGGAGCTGAACGTGCGAAAGTTGGAGAAGCGGTTCATGTTCTCGCCGAGCCGCACGCCGCCAAAGAGCTGACGTCCGACGACCGCGAAGATGAAAAAGATCATAAACAGCAAGAAGAAGATGTGGCCGATGGGCTTGAGACTCGCACGGAACGTCTGAAAGACGGCGTAAACGCCGCGGTTGAGCCGTACGAACCGTAGCACACGCATCATGCGGAACACGCGCCCGGCTTGAATGAGCCCGTGGATCCCCGTGGCCAAAAAGTAGGCAGCGAGCGAGCCCGCAAGGATGAGCAGCTCGAACGCACCGGCAGAACTGAGAATGTAATGGTGCCGGAAGGCGAGGCATTTGAGCAGCGCCTCGGTGAGAAACACGACGAGAAACAGCATCTCGATGACCTCGAACGACTTGGATTGCGTGGTCAGATCCCCCTCCATCGTGTCAGACCTGTTGGACGGATTGAACAAAAGTAGCGCGACGTTGAGCAAAATCGCGACCGCGATCGTACGACCAAAATACCGATGCTGGCACAAATCGTAGAGCTTGCCCTGGAGCGCCACCCGCGGGCGAGGGATCCGCTTCATCGGCTTGAGCAGCAGCACAAACTTCTCGAGATCCACCCACGACTTTTGGCTCTCGGTGAGGATCTGCGTGCCGTTGTTGCGCTGAAACTGTTCGACCAGCACACCGACAAAAAGCCGAATCACGAACAGCGAGCCAATGTACACGTAAAGCACGAAGAAAATCGCAAACGCCGGCGCGTGGTCCAGCTGGGGCTGCTTGGCCGTGCCGACAATATCCATCGCCATGAACGTCTTGTCGATCCACTTGAGCGATGTCATTTCGAGCAGTGTGAGAAACGCGGCGCCGATGTTGTCGAATGAGAACCGGGCATTGCTCCACACGCGTGGCAGCAAGATGTCGGCGGTCGTGTCACGCGCACCGTCCGGGCTTGACGCAAAAAAGCCAACGCAATCGTCCATTGTCGCGATCTGCGGGTCGTTGCACGAGAAGAAGAGCCCGCTAAAGAGCGAGCGGCCGACCACGCCAAAGATAATGTAGACGATCGCACACAATCCAAACACGTTGCCGACGTGCGGCAGCGACTGCGCGACGGCGCTGAGGATTTGCTTCATCTCGTGGTGGTGGTTGAGAATTCGAAGTGGGCGAAGCACACGGCCCGCACGGAACACTCGCGTGAGACCCATGGAGTCGCTAATTTGCGAGACCACCTCATCCAGCAGCGTGAGCGTGAGCAAGAAGCAGTCGAGCTGATTCCACCGGTTTTCGATGTACGCTTGTTTCTTCACATACCCCAGCGCTTCGTCGCGATGGAAGAGTTTCATCTTGACGTACTCGAGGCCGAACCCCTGAGCGCCCACTTTCGCGATGAAGTCGATAAAGAAGACGCTCACGGCGACACGGTTACAGATCGTCAACACCAGTACACGATCTTCACTGGGTGGAGTGATGAGGATCTCGGGATGCGGGTCGTCGAGCATCAGCGTCACGCAGCTGACCAGGATCATGAGCTGGACGACGCGGTGGAACGCTGTGCTGCGCGAGACGCGACGGCAAATACTGCGTATGGTTTCCACCACACGGTGGGCTGGACCATTCGACGCTGCTTTCGCCGAGAGCCGTGCAGCCGTCCAGGAGCCTTTGTACGAGCCCACGCCATTGATCGCGGGATCGGACCCGTCGGCAGCAGCCGATGCCTCGGCGTCGATGCCGAGGAACATGCGTAGCTTGACGTTGCTGACATTGTCGAGCTGTTCCATCTCGCCAAACGCACGCACGCCCTGCTCTTCGATCTTCTCGTAAATGTCGAGCTCTTTGGGGATCGCGATGATCTGCTCGAGCTGCAGCTGATAGGCTTCTTCCTCCGAGATGGAAAAGTTTTCAAGAATCACGGCGATAAACAGATTGAGCAGCACGTATTGACCGATGATAAAGTTGAGTATGAGAAACGGCACGAGCAGCACGTGCGGGTCGTCGGCCTCGACGGCATCGTACGTGATGGAGGCCCACTGGTCCGCCGTGATGACCTGCAGTAGCGTGAGAAACGACCGGAGAAACGTGTCGAAATTCCAGCGCGGCGACTCGCCATTACGGGTCATGTGGCCGCCGCCAAAGAGCTGCATTGCCATGATCGAGTTGACGACCTGAAACAGAATGAGAAACACGACCACATCCATGACGCCCCGCGACGACTTGAGCACCGACTCGATGAGTTTGCGGGTGCCTTCCCACTTGAGCATGAGCCGGCTCACACGCAGCGTACGCAAAGACGAGATGCTATTCAGCCCGGAAAAATTGACGGTCGGGAGATTGTTGAGCACCATATTGACGCTGGTGCAGACGACCACCACCATGTCGAAGAACCGCTCCGTGCTGCGCAGGTACCGCCGCAGGCCTCGCATCGCGATGATGCGTGCGAGCATCTCGAGGAAAAAAATCGCACCGAAGAGGTACTCGGTCACGGACAGCATCGTGCGCACCCACTCGGGCATATTGCGGTATTCGACAAGTAAAAATGCCGTGTTCACGACGATGCAGCCCGTGATAAAGTCGTCGAACCGCTTGGAGAGCACGCCACGCTGAAATGTTTGAAACCACTCGGGGCTATGGCTCGCCTCGGTTGTCTGTAGTATATCTGTGAGTGTGGAGGTTGGTGCGTGCTCCACGAGAAGCTTGGTCGGGCGGCGAGGGGATGGGGACAAGGACAGGGTATGAGCCGACGAGATCACCAACGACCGACGATTCCGTCCGCGCGCACTGCCCGCGACATCTTGTCGATCAGGATTCGCTTCGTTGTGCTCTGGAACGCCAGGCGAAAGCGCCGACCCACGGGTCGTGGGCTTGGGTGAGACGACCTGTGCGAGCAGGAACTCGTCCACGGGCGATGCGTTTTGCAGCAGATCAAGTGTCGCGTCGACCGTGAAGTCGCGAAGCGTGTGGTAGTGGTGCGTGCGCGCTAGCAGGCGCGCAAACTTGGCCTCTGTACGATCCGTGGGGGTGACGTCTTGTCGGGCACCCTTTGTATCGGCTAGAGCCTCACGGTCGTCTTCCGTCGGCACCTGGATCTGTTGTTTCTGCTGCTGGATGGATTCTTCGATCGCGAGCGTCGCGCCCATGATGAGGCTCACACGCGTAGCTTCGTCGATGGGGTCCATCTTGATCATCGAGCCGCGCGTGCGAGCTGCATCGCCGTCGTCGTCCTGCTCGTGGATATCGTCTTTGCTACGCGACGAATCGGCGGAGAAATTCATAAACGACGTGGTGATCACCGCCACAAACAGATTCACGACGAGGAACACCATGGACGCGACAATTGCGACGAAGAACAGCGCCGAGAAGCCGGACGTGGCCTCTACGACGGGCTTCATGATATCACCCACCCACCCGTCCTGTGCAACCACGAGGAATACAAGATACAGCGAAGACAGGCCGGAGTCAAAGTTGACATGTGCCGACGACGGTGGAACGGCGTCGCAATACCGCGGATCGAGGCAGCTCGAGTTGGTGGAACAGTACTTGGCGGGCAGCTCGGTCCAAAACGGCTGATCTTGTGGAGCCTGCGGGGGGTCCCATCGACACTGGTGGCTGAACGCGCCCTTGTAGGCTTCGAGTGCGAAAATCGAGAACGCAAAAAGGAAAAAAAGCGCGAGCGTCCCGACATTGGCGAGAAACGGGATTGCACGGCCCAGCGAGCGCAAGATGCGTCGCAGGCCTGCGTACAGCGTGAGGCATCGCACGGTCTTGAGTCCTCGTAAGATTCGCCACTTGTAGCCGAACGCGTAGCTGAGAAGACTGAGCGCGAGCCCCAGTACGTTGATCGACCGCACGACGCGTTTGCTCCGTGAAAAGTAGGCGCTTGGGCCTGTGAACCAGCCGAACGCAAAGCTCTTGAGAGAGATCTCGACGAAGAGTAGCAGCGTGCAGAGCACGTCGATGTACGTATACGACGTGGTCTCGTCGCCCGTGCGTTCGTCCATGGCGAGGGCGACGACATCGATCAACACGACGCTGTACAGGATGGCTCGAAACTGTTTGGTCTTGATGTGGACCCGCAGCCACTGGCGTAGTTGCGAGACACGTGAATCGGCTGCGTCGGTCTCCGGTATTCGCTCGCCGTCAGGAGTAGTGGACGGATCAGCAGTATGGAGGTACTTGGTCTTGAACCGCTTGAGTCGCGTCTCCTTACAATGCGACTGCACTAGTGCGTGGAGATTTGGGTTTGTGAGCAACGCCGAGGTCTTGCGGATCCGGAGGTGGTCCTCGATCGAGAGTCGGTGGCCGTTGATGGTTCGTCGTCGATGGCGCGCCGAGTCGACTTCGTGCTCACTGACGACGGCGTCTACTACCGATTCGTACAAGAACGACGCCCGTGGCGGACTGGCGCGGTCGCTCGCGTCCGCAGCGACACGCGCAGATGGCGTGCCTCTTGTTCTTCGATTCATAGGGTGAGACCTTGTTGAAGCGGGTTCTTCACGTCGTCTTTTCAAGCTGCATCCACATATGAGCCAGCGGCGCCTTCATCTACTGAGTTCACGCTGGAGATTGATTTCAGAGCCGTTTCTTCCTCAAGCTGTTTGGACGTCTCGACGACCTATTTCCAGACTCACGAGGTAACGCTCTCTCGCCTCTCACAACCACGTCAGATCTCTAGGCACAATATATATTCTTTGATCGCACTCACAAGTTTCTTCTATGGGGGTTGGAGGATCTATGACGACGTGTTCGCAGCCTGCGCGACAAAGTCCTTCGCGAGCTGCTTGACACGCTCCACACTCTCGCTGTCGCCGTGCGTTTGCTCAAAGGATAGGAATTTCTTGAACAGGAACTTCATCTTCTTGGCTGTGAAGTCCATTGCCAGCAATCGTTCGAACAGTGCACGCACGTGGTCAACGTCGCCACCGTTGAACTTGATTTCCTTGTCCAGGTACACGTTCCACAAATCAAGGCGCTTCGGGTAGTTGGCGAGAATACCTTCAAAGATCGTGCGGGCCTTCTCCAACTCATCGTGCTCGAACATCAACTGACCGTACTTGAGAATCACGGCCAGGTGCTTATGGGGCGCAAGTGCCTGGAGCGCCTTCTGGAGCGTCTCCGCGGCCTTGCCCGTGTCGGCTTGCTGAGCGACATAGAACTGCAGCGCCCGAATCCACGTCTGCTTGGACTTGCGGAACTTTTTCTGCATCGTCGTGAGCGTGGTCTCCGCATCCCGTGCCTCGTTTGCGCGGGCGTAAATGTCGACAAGCTGCAGGTACACGCGCTTCTGGTGGTTCACACGAAGTGCGCTGTTAAACACGCGCAGGAAGGAGGCTTCGTCGCCAAAATCGTGCTCCAAGTTGAGGTACGCAACCCAAACGTTGAGTTTCTCCTTCTCGTCGCGGAACGAAACAGCAGATGTCGCACGGATGGCCACATCGCGGGCCACGTCAACCTGTGTGAGCGAAACGTGGAACGCCATGTACTGGATCCAAAGGAAGGAGCTCTGCGGGTTCACCGCGAGTAGACGTTCGAAGTCATCCGCCGTCTGTGGCCGCTCATCCTGGCTAGCCAGGGCCTTTTCACGGAGCGCAATCCACTCGTCCGTCTGCTTCTTCTGCTTTTGCTTGAGCTGCTGCGCCTTCTTCTTGTCGTCATCCTCTTCATCGGAATCCGAGTCAGAGTCTTCGTCAGCTCCGCCGGTCTTGTGCTTGTCCAAAACATTCGCAAAGCCATCCCATGTGAAGGCCACCGACTTGGAGGTCGCAACATCGTTCTCATCTTCCGAATCGGAAGATGGCAGCTCGTCTTCATAATCCACCTCCATAGGTGTAGCCTTCGGCAACGCCTTCGACGACTTCGTTTGCTTCTTGGTAGACACAGGCTCCTCCTCCTCTTCTTCTTCTTCCTCATCGCTGTTCTCTTCGTCGTCTACATCCATGGCCTCCGCCTCATCATCCTCTCCTTCTTCGTCATCGTCCTCCTCCTCTTCATCCGAGCTCTCCGGCTCGCCCTCGAAGTATGAGGGCTTCAGGCCAAATGAGACACGTAAGTCCTCGATTTTGAGAATCTTGGCCTTGACGTAGTCGCCAGGCGAAAAGATCTGGTCGAGCGACTGCGTGACGCGCTCATCCGCAATCTCGGATATGTGACAAAGACCACTAATGTTGCTCTTCTCGATCTTGACGAAAACGCCGTAGGTCTGAACCTTGGTGATGGTACCCTTGACTGTAAGACCTTCGTGGAGATCGCTCCACTTGACCATCGTAACATCTTCAGACACAACAGAGGCCTTGAGACTCAATTCGAGACCCTTGTCCGTGGCCTTCGTCACACGACCAACCACCAGCTTCCCTGACGGAAACTCCTTGATAGGGTCCTTGATGAACTCATCGCTGAGATCGCGAAGCAACACGCGCGCAAGCGTGTTGCGGTTGACGCGAAGGAAACAACCACTCGTCGTGGTCGAGGCAACGACGGCCGTCACAAGACTTCCAACTGAGTAAGTGGGTAGAGACTGTTTGACATAGTTCTTGGCATCAGCCACGGCGTCTTCGCGCAGTGAAAGATCAATGTGCGAGTTATCACCCGAAGGCGCCGAAAGAACGACACACTGGACGAACTGGCCGTGGGTAAACTGTGGCAGCTTGTGCATGCCGTTCTTCCATTGGGTAGGAGGAAGCAGTTCGGTCACATCGGCGCGGCCGAACGTGTGCACGCCGAGCTGCACCATCACCGCTGGAGCCTTGAGCACGGAGATCTTCGTCGTAACCATGCCGTTGACAATAGTGCCAACCTTGAGCGCAGCTCCTTCGACCGAGGCATGGATGAGCGACAGGTCAATATGCTTCTTGTCCTCGTCCACGCCAACGATCCAAGCCTTAACGCGCTTGCCAACTGGGAACTGCTGGCGATAGTCTTTCAAAACAGTAAGGTCCTTGGACAGCTCGATCGCGCTGGCGAATGCGACAACACGGTGGCTCAAACGAACGAGCACACCCTCTGTTTCTTGCTCAACGACGACACCCTCAACTGCCGTGCCAACCTTGAGAAGAGCGTGCCCTGCGCTGCCCTCCTGCCAGTCTGCACGCACGAGCGCCTGGACATTCTCATTGGCGACATCCTTTGCTCGCAGCGAGAGACTTAGAGCGCGGAAATTCGCCGGGTTGCTCTCGCTCACTGGCTTGCGCTGGTTCGCGCCCTTTTCAACGACCGCGAGAACACGACCCTGAACGACCATGTTGACGTTGAAACGATCAAACGGATGGTCTTCCTTGCCTTCGTCCACGTCAACGACCGACACGGACGCAACAACCTTTCCGCACTTGCTCGAAGCCTTTAGCTTAATCTCAAGCGAGTTCTCCTTGATGCCAACGATGCGGCCAGTCACGAGCTTGCCCAAGGTCAAGTCATCGCTCGCATACTTCGGGAGATGCTCCGCGTTCTCATCCCTAGCAGCCTTCGACTTGGTCGACTTCTTCTGCGCCGACAGCATGTCCTCATCTTCGTAAACAAGAAGCGGAAGGCCATCAAATGGAGTCTTCTTGCTTTCGGCAAGCGAACCCAGCGTGGAAATGACGACGAAGCACGAGCCCACAGTCGCACCAAGCTCTAGTTCGGCGCTCGAGCACGAACGCGACGGGCACCAGTAGTCGGAGATTTGAAGTAGTCCAATCTGCTGCGAGTCAGACTGAGCATCCGCGAAAACCACTACAGCGTAGTTGTCGCGAACGGACACGATGCGAGCATTCGATAACGACGTGCCCTTGGAGACGCGCACCTTCTGCTTGCGAGCCTTCTTGCTACCCAACTCCACAAATTCCTTCTCGACCGAACCGTAGTACACATTCTTCTCGAAATCGTAGTCAACGAGCAAGACCTTGACCTTGTCACCTTCATCCCACGAAGCGGCAGTCTCCTCGGACACACCAGGGACAATCACCGTGAAAGGGGCGTCTTCATCGTCTTCGTTCGCGAGTGTGAACACAGCACCATACGGTCGCAGACCAAGGTACTCAGCCTTTTCGGTCTTACCAAGAGCATACGGAGACTCACTTTCGGCAGAAGCAGCAGACTCCTTCAAGTTCGCTTCCAGAAACGAAGGGGACAGCCCCTTCTTCAGCGAGGCGTACTCACGGAAACCGACAACGAACTGCTGTTTCTCCTTGTCGACCTTCTCCACCGTACACACGACCGTCTCACCAATCTCAAACGCTCCCTCCTCCACTTCGGAGACAAACTTAGCACTGATAAACGCCTTCGGGGCAAGCGCCGTCAGGTTGTTAAGGAAGCGAACGAACACGCCACGGCTTGGGCTCACCGAAGCGACGAAACCAACAAGCAACTGACGCTCCTGAACCTGGTCGATCGAGCGAGGCAGGTGCTTCGACTTGGTTGCGTACTGCACCAAAAGAGGCTTCTTCGAGAGCGTGAGCACACCATCCTTGGCGACGGAGAGCACAACAACAGGCTCGCTGATGACATCACCCGCCTCGTATTTCTTGACATGAGCGTCCACAAGCGCAGTCTGGCGAGGGAAGTCGGTCAGTTGGACAAACGGCAGGATCGCCTCCAGACCGTCTTCAGTCTGAACACGGAACGCTCCACCCTCGACCTCAAGCACCTTGACGTTCGAAATGACGCGGCCGACGAGTGCTTGGTTCGCCTGTGCCTCCACGGAAGTCTCCATCCCACTCGAGACAGACTTCGCAGCGGTGCCAGTGAGATCAAACGTGAGCATCAATCGCTGCCTCGTCACGTCGCAACGGGTCACGGCTGCCTTGACGATCTGGCCAACCACGTAGGCTTCCTCAAGCTTCGCAATACCAGCTTGATGAAGCAGGGCCGCGGGCACAAGACCGTAAACGTTGTTGTAGAAGCTCACAACAACGCCATACTCAGCAATCTTGGTGATGTAACCCTGGGCAACAAATCCTTGCTTCGCCTGCTCGTACGAGCTCAAGACGAGCGAGTCGTCAGCATCCAATAGAGCCTTCTTCATGGTCAAGTACGTCTTCTTTGATTCCAGGTCCACACGCAACACGCGTGCTTCCACCATCTTGCCGACGCTGAATTTGCTGTTGGTTGGCGCATCCTTCTTAATGTTCTTCTTCTTGTTGAGCTGCACGAACGGTGGCACATGCTGTGCCGCAACGACACCGCGGACGCCTTCGCTCACCTCGAGCATCACGCCCCAAGACTCAATCGCGATAATCTTGGCGCGAACCTTGAGGCCCGGAGTAAGATCCTTGTGACGCAGCACAATCTGGCTCAGTGAAGACTCCTTGCAGCTGACGTTTACAATCGCATCGAACGGAGCGAAGCCAATCACCCGACAGTTGACCTTGTTACCAACCGAGAACTTCTTCTCGAGCTTGTCGAGGTGGCCGTCCGCGGCATTCGAGATGTGCACATACGCAGGCTGAAACGACATCCAGTTCACGTTCTTCTTGCCATCATCACCACCTTCCTCCTCGTCTGTGTCCATAGGTTCCGGTTCGTTGTCGTTCTTCTTGGCGTCCTTCTTTGTAGCGGACGACTCCTTCTTTTGACCGGCTGCAAGCGACAGCAACATACCGATGCCCGCGTCAATGCGCTCAACTGATGCGTTCTCAATCACATCCCCGACGACAAATGACGGCTCGGTCACGCTCAGGTGGACAACATGTGGTGCCATCGACAGCGTGATGACCTTGTTCGAGCGATCCACGCTCACAATACGCGCACGGCCCTTGAGGCCTCTACGGTACGAATCTTCCCAGCCGAGCTGGCACGGGTTGCTCATGTGATTCTGTTCGACCGTCGCGCTGAAAAACGTCAGGAAGTTGACACGCAGGCCATTCGCGAGCACATCCTCGATACGAACGTTCAGCAGCATACCGGGCACGAGCTGGTTCAGCGTGAAGCCGTCGCCACGCGTGACCGTCTTGAGTGCCTGTACACGATCCGGCGAGAGCGTCACGGTGGCCGTGTGCGTGTTGACGTGCGAGACGGAGAACAGCAGCTGCTGGCCCTTGTGGAGTGCGTCAAGGCCCGCGGCCTCGAGCTCGCGCTGCGGCGCAAACGCGTTCAGACCGCGGATGCCGAGGTTGACGATCGCGCCGTGGTCTTCAAGCGACACGATCGAACCAAACACCGTCATGCCCTTGACCACACTCTCGGGCGAGAGCTCAGCGTGGAGCAGCGAGAGCCGCAGCGACAAACTGAGTTTCTTGGACGAGCCTTCCTTGGCCTTGTTGAGCACGACACACGGCACAAACTGGCCGACGTGGAAAACCTGTGAAAGCGCCGGCAGTGGCTCGCGCTCGTCGTCCGTATTCTTTTTCTGCTCCTTGCGCTGAGCGTGGTGGGCGTAAAACTCATCCGAGATCTCCTCCACCGCGACAACGCCATTGAGCTTGTTGGGCAGACTCACGAGCAGCTCCGTGTCGTTGATTTGACGCACGCAGCCGAGCACGAGCAGGCCCTTGGTCAGCGCCTTGTACGTCAGCACGACCGCCTGTTCGGGCTTCTCCTTCTCCAGCTTGCTCTTGTCCGCGGCCACGGGCGCCGTCGTCTGCTTGCGCGCCTTCTTGGGCTTGGCCTCCGCACCCGTCACGGTCTTTTGCTGCGACAGTCCCTTCTTGCCGAACAGCGCGTCCACGTCCGTCGAGGTTTCCGTAGGGAGGGGGGTTGTGGCCGTGGACTCGTCGCCACTCGCGTGCTTGCGTTTCTTGCTCGAAGCCGCCACCACCGTGGGCGGTGCGCTCAGCGGCGTCGGCTGCGACGGCTTCTTGCCGCGTGGGAAGCTCGAGGTCGCGGGGGCCATCGTCAGAGGGAGTGGAGATTGCCGCACCGCTTCGAATGGTGGTGGTCGATGATGGCCACTGCAACCAGCAGTGTAGTTTGGTTGGAGACGACGGCCGCTCCACCGGTACTAAAACCGGTATCCATGGTTGTTGAGGACAGACCAACACTCTTCAGTGGAAGATGGGTAGGTGCGCATGCGAACTTATGCTAGGAAGGATGTATACATAGTATACAGTGGGTACAGTCGTATAGCGGTTGAAGTGTGTGACTCAACCACCCATGTCCGGACCGGACTCCGGAGGACCCGTACGCTCCTCATCTCCAGAGCCTGCCTGATGCCCCGGAGCCTCAATCCATTTTGCGATCTGCCTTCCACTACACCGACCACACGTCAGCAAGATGACCGACCCCACGACGTCGACCAAGGCGACCGTCACATCCGGAGCCACGACCTCCATGCTTATCGCTGGCCAGAACGTCACTATCTATGGCTGCTGGATCGAAGACGGAGAGAACAGTGGGCCGCTGCTCAGTACCACACCGTGTGAGAACCTCATACGCCATCCAGTGAACGGCACGGTGCCGTCGCCAGCGGCTACAAACGGAGCTATGCAGCTCTCAGCAAGTCTCCACTGGTTCCTCCCAGCGCTCGTTCTGTTGACTCGAATGTTTACGTCCAAGAGCTAAAGCGATATGCCATAGTGAAGTAGCCCCCGTAGCAGAATAAAAATGCAATTTCATCCGACCAGATCTCGTTCTATGCGAGCAGCGGGTCGGACTCGTCCGGTTGGTGGTGACCGTGGAGGTGCTTCTTCTTACGTGAGCGCTCCATCGCGAGGCGTGCCTGCACATCCCAGTCGGTACGGAAGAATGCAGCCGAGAAGCCGATGGAAGCCGTCACGATGTACCCAAGCAGCATACCGATCCAAACACCTATAAAGCTGGGTTGTCCACGACAAA
Organism: Pythium plurisporium; assembly: GCA_023336035.1. NCBI lineage: Eukaryota > Oomycota > Peronosporomycetes > Pythiales > Pythiaceae > Pythium > Pythium plurisporium. Next base: position 21,955 of record JAADVY010000225.1, read on the forward strand.
GCCCGAGGTAGTACGCGCTCGGCACGCCCACCAGCCACGCACCGAGTGCAAAGCCCGTCATGATCGGTAGTGGCCGAGCCTGCGACTGGAGAACGATCTGCATAGACACGTGAAAAAAGCCAGCTTACCAAGGCCATGCCATTCCCCGTACCCATATCCCAAGACAAAACGTACCATCGACCAATAGAAGAACGCAAGCGTAGCGTACGCGAACGCGCCCAATGCGCCAATCTGCCGAAAGTTGTCAATCACCGCCGCGTCGTTCGAGAAGATACGACCGAGCTGGCCGTCGAAGAACACCATAATGAACCCATTCACGACGCTCAGCACGGTGATGCAGAGCCCCGCGATCTGCGCGACCATGCGTGCGAGATGGCCCTTCCCGGCACCCAAATGAGCACCCGAGCGCGTGACAGAGCCACCGATGAGACCGTAGATCGGACTCGTCGCGAAGAAGAACAGTTCCATCATCGAGTTGTGTGTACCGAGCTGCACTTCACCGATCTTGGCCGAGAACAGCGCCATGGTCTGGAGCTGGGCGTTTTCAAACATGTTACCCATGGCCAACGGAAAGCCCACGGCCATGAGCATCTTGAGTGTCTTGCCATCCAACGCCTGGCGGTTCCACTTCCATCGCGTCTTCCGGTCAAAGTGCCGATAGACGTGCATGTAGTAAAAGTACACGAGCAGCCGCAGCCACAGCGCGATGGCCGTGCCAAGCGGGCAGCCGATAAAGCCCAGATTGGGTAGTCCAAACTTGCCGTATGTGAGGCCGGTCGCGAGGAAAAAGTTGACCAGCACGGTCACGCCGTTGATCGCAGTGGTCGGGAGCACGATCTGCTGCGACTGGTAAAAGATCGCGAGTACCTGGAACATACTGCGCGGCCACATGCCCAGGATCCAGAGCCGACAATACACACGCGCGTACTCGGCGACGTGCTCCTTGACACCAACGAGCACGAGCAGCTCACCAAGATTCCACCAGAGCAGCGCCATCGGCACGCACATGATCGTGAGCATCGTCGCCGTGAGCTGTCCGTACTGGCCGAGCAAATGGTAGTTCTTGGCACCAAACGCCTGCGAGCAGAGCGCG
>JAADVY010000226.1:0-22944 GCA_023336035.1 Pythium plurisporium
CCGCGTGCTGCGGCTCCTAGTCGAGGAGGACGCCGATCTTTCCTACGCAAGATTCGTGTTGACGGGGACGGTGGCGGCGTCTATGGTGAACCAGAGCGAAGCGAGACGTAGTCTGTTTTTTTTCATGGGCTCTTCACTCGCCGATGATGGGACACGTCAAGTCGTCGCATGAGACAGGAGGAGATTGGTGATGAGAGGCTTGCAACGATAGAGATAGAGAGAGGTGGAGTGGGCGAGGCCGACGTCCGTATCGAATCTCACGGGCCTGGCCGTCCGACTAGCGGTAGGACGGGCTGGACACCCTGGGGACGCCAGTACTTACTGTAACCAACAGGGTGCAACCAAGCAGCTTTACGCCATCACCAGAGACTCTCGCCGTTGCTGACGTCGTGCTGCAGCTTGTGACCGACCATGCAGATGATGACAACTCCATCTTCATGGCATGCCATTCGGTCTGCACAGTCGCTTCACGACGCGATCGTGTCTACCTTCCTTCTGTACTAGCGACTGCAGGTGAGCAAATCAAAGTGTGATACAGATCGAATTGGCCATCTCACCCAACTGGGAGAGTGTACAACCCTGGGAAAAGACCAATAACATCCACTATCGCATGCAATATCACAGAGCAACTTGAGCGAATCGCTGGCCATGTCTATGGCGTTTGGTGCTTGGAGCATGGGACGTCGCGTATGTCCACATTGCTCGCATGTCCTGAAGTCCACGACAAGATGTGCTTCCTGCAGGCCAGCTCCGATTGTGGTCTGACAAGGCCGGTCCCAACCCACACCTTGAACACACAGCTTGAAGATGATGCCAACTCTCCCCCATGACTCTACAATCCGATCCCCCTCTGTATCCGGTTCTGGTTCTGAAAAGTTCAGGTTTCATCAACCTCTTTTCTTCGATGCCTGAACCAGAGTGACTGTAGTCATGGCTGATTTCATGAGCCCAGTGTCCCATGTGGCTACATTTCTGCGTACATGTGTCCGTAAACACCCACACTCTCGCCCTGCCTCAGCTTCGTCCTCACCGTGGGAGAGTTCCCCACAAAGACGTTGCATACGGAAACATCCTCATGAAAGTTCACCCACGTGGCTCTCTGTGGGGCGTTGTCATCCAGTGTACCGACGCCGTGGTTCTCATCAATTCATGAGCACTTCGGGGGGCCTTGTCGTAATCGCTCACTTTGCAATTCGCCCTCAAGCATCCCAAGCAACAACCACAACAGCTACTTCAAACCATGGCCATTCCGAACCGCCGCACTGTCAAGGCTTACGCCGCCACCAAGCCTGGACTCGAAGTCGAGCCGTTTGAGTACGTCTCGCGTCCGCTCGGTGATGAGGATGTCGAGATCGCTATCTCACACTGCGGTATCTGTGGCTCGGACCTCCACACTATCACGGGCGGCTGGGGCGGCGCAAACTTCCCGGTCGTGCCCGGTCACGAGATCGTCGGTGAGATCACGGCCGCCGGTCCGGAGGTCAAGCACCTGAAGGTCGGAGACCGTGTCGGCGTCGGTGCGATGGTCTTCTCGTGCCAGCACAAGGACGAGTGCAAGCAGTGTGCGAATGATAAGGACTCGTACTGTCCTAAGCGCGTGATGACCTACGACTCCAAGTACGCGGATGGTGAGAAAGCCCAAGGCGGCTACGCCGAGTACGTGCGTGTCAGCAGTACTTACGCATTCAAGATCCCGGAGGTGCTTCCGTCGGACGCTGCCGCGCCGCTGCTCTGTGCAGGTGTCACGGTGTACTCGCCTCTGCACAAGTACGTCAAGCCGGGCGACCGAGTTGGCGTTGTGGGCATCGGTGGTCTCGGCCACTTGGCGATCCAGTTCGCCAAGGCACTTGGCGGAACCCCCGTGGCGTTCTCGCAGTCGCCCAACAAGGAGCAGGCTGCGCGTGACCTCGGTGCGGACGACTTCGTGGTGATGAGCAACCCGGAGGCCGTGAAGAAGGCCAGACGCTCAGTGGACGTGCTGCTCGTGACGGCCGATGCCGAGAACCAGCCGTGGGACACGTACCTCAGCGTCATCGCTGTGGGTGGTACGCTCGTGCTGGTCGGCGCACCGAACGACAAGATCAAGTTCTCACCTGGTGCTCTCATTGGCGGTGGTGTCACCTTCGTCGGCAGTCTGATCGGTGGTATCAAGGACACGGAGGACATGCTCAAGCTCGCGGCCGAGAAAAACGTGCGTCCAGTGATCCAGAAACTCCCGATGAGCAAGGCGAATGAGGGCATCGCGATGGTGGATCAGGGCAAGGTCCGCTACCGTGTCGTGCTCGAGAACCCGGCCAAGTCGGCGCTGTAGATTCGTAGTAGCGATCCCTCAATAAATCTTTTTGCACTCGGTGGAAAATTCCAGTGTTGCTAGCGTGTACACACGAAGTGAGTAGGGGGATGCATGATGGCCGCTGATGCGGTCCTGTCGAAACCCAGGTCACGTCGCTGCTAACAAGTTGGTACTAATGGGATTGCTCTATGGATCTTTGAGCCGAGTCTGGAAAGTTCCAGTGTTGCCAGCGGTTACAAACGACATGGAGCTCGGGAGCTTTTAGATGATTCACGCCTCTGGTCCTTGCAACGCTACACACAAGGCTCGCGTCAAGGACTTGGCTATAGTGGCATCGCACTTGTATGTTACAGTACTGTAGTGAGACTTTCACTACTGTGGGGAGGCTTGGTCCACCCTCAGAACGACATGACGCTGAGATCTGGCGCGTCACACCTCCGGTTCAGTTCCGCTCTCGTCGGTCTCCAATCGACAAGTTTGCTTGTCGCCATGTTGAGCACTACTTACCATAGATTAGTTCATTTTGGTTAGTACATGAACAATCGCTGTTTTCAACACCCACACGTAGGTCGGCATCTACTGATTTGGACTTCATTCCGGGAGAACGGAATTGCGCCCTCAGTCACCTCATGACGTGTTGCGGGAAGCGCCTGCACCCTCCACTCGTGGACCCTCAAACAATCACAATGGGAACTGGCAGACGAGCGTGTCCCGTGTGCTGACGGCCGTCAGCGTCGGGGAAACCATGTGACCCGGCTTGCTTATTGTATCTTGACGACGAACGCTGCGTGTGGCGACCGTGCGGCCGCTCTGTGTACACGACGATGTGGGAAAGCGAGCAAATCCTTCAAGTCCCCATGGAGCTGAGGGTTTCGCCGAATGCAGTTGGCCTGCCCGAGGGCAGTTGTCGGCCACAGGAATCGACTGAATATTGGGCTTTTGCCGATCACATCGGAGCGAAGCCCAAGAGATGCAGCTTGATAGTCGAGTGGGTTTCATTCTCGTTTTTCGGCGGGTGGGTGGCGGCCCAATCTCCGGATATAATACATGACCACAGGGTGGGCGGGTGCATCCCCGAGTGTCTGGCTCACTCGGTCTCGCCACACTCGTAGCCGTACGCTCCGTGGGCAGGTGGCGGGTGCGACTATTTCTCAGAACGCCAGGCGACGAAAGCTGATGGGAGAGAGAGTCGAGCGTCTCTCCTCTGGCGTGGGAGAAACCAGACGCGATGATGTCAAGCGAGCGTTTTCTCTCTGTGTCGATCCGAGCGATTCTCACACCGAGAGAGGAGAGGCGAGTGGGTAAGGATCGCTTCGCGGGGGAGACGAGGCCTCGAGCAGTGAAAATTCGCCGCACAGGCGTGCGAAGGGCGGTAATGCTGAGCCACTTGTCGGGTACAAACCTCGACGCGAACCCATCAAGCAATCACGGCTTTGGTGGTCGCGGACGGGCGAGCTGTACACGCGACCCGCCGTGGAGTTGCAGGTCTCAAGAACCCACGTAGCGTCCCATTGTCACGGTTGACCTGGCCTGTACTGTAGCCACTTTAACCTGCAAAATGCATTACCTTTAATAACCGATACAGTGTTTTGGTGACCTACAAGTGAAAAACCCTCTGAAAATACGGACGTGGTAGAAGATGATGCATGCGAACTGAGAGTGCTGATGGATGACGCGCACCGACAATCGCACGATTCCTGCTTCACAATCCGACGATCCGTTCGCTCGGGCCGGCGGTTCTCATTCTGAGCTGCTGACATTGCTGACATTCGATGAGTTCTGTCGTCGCCTCGTGGTCCAGAGAAGCCGCGTGACACACTGTGTGAGATAAAGATCCTGAGAGCCAGCTGGCGCAGCCCAAGTGGCTGCGGCGCCACAAACTTTTAGACATCCAGTGTCATCCATGTTGTGGTCTCGACCAAGCCATCAGTCAATACCGTAGCAAAAATGACCTCCTCGAGCAGACCCACGGGGTGACTAGTATGCAGCGCCCAAGTAACTGCGACAAGCCGGGGCGCATCCTTGAGGTTCGGCTCGGCAAAAGTTCAGAGCATACCGACTGCGAGTCCAGCAGCTCGCGCGAGTTTGTGGGCCAGGAGCTCGTGTTGGCGCGGGTCAAAGCACCCATCCTGTCACATGCCCCTTTCTCCTCGCCGGCGGTGGACGGGTCATCAATCCGCCCCTGCGCTTTTGGCCGAGTGGGCCCCCTCCTCCTCTTTTGGCCATGAGCTAATGTCAAGGCACACCGCGCGTCGCCGACAACGTGCCAGCTGACCCCACAGTTTTGCATTTGCCACCGCGCGCACACCACACCGAGACCCTCATGTGCACAGTAGCGATTGCCGCCTCTCGAGACATGCCCACGCACTGCGACAACGATGCATGGAAGCGGAGCCTCGAATACACGTACTACATGCCGCCGGCCGCGTCGTCTTCCTCGATGACCGGCGCCGCCTCGTACACGACCACCGCCGCCGCCATGACGAACCACGGCCAGCACCACGCGTACGCGCACATGTACCCGCACACGTACGCGTCGTCGTCCCAGTACTATGGCGCAGCGGGTGCTCCGCTGCCGCTGTCGGTCACAGCGTATCCAATGGCGGAGGCATCCACAAGTGACATGTACACGGTCCAGCAGACCTCGGCCCCGACGACGACCGCCGCGACGACAACGACCAGCTACACAGAGATGCTTGCGCTTCCGATCGGCGATTCCGACTTTGATGACGTGCGCATGCTGCAGGAGATGTTGCTGACGCCGCTGCCCGTGGAACACAGCGAGGGCCGCGACCTCCACGGCACGCTGATGTTCCAGTCACCCTACTCACGCCCACAGACGACGCCCTCGGTGTCCATGCCCGCGATTGCCATGACCGCCTCGATGGCGACCAAGACAATGACGACCACGACCGCCTCCGTGCTCACGCGGCCGCTCACACCGCACTCGGAAGGCTCCTGCAGCGAGAGCCAGACCACGCCGTCGAGCATCGCTCGGCTCGCGCGCAGCCGCGGACGCACCGAGCGCAAGATCCCGTCGGCTCGTATCTGCCGCGTGCCGGACTGCAACAAGGGCATCCGCTCGCGCGGGCTCTGCAAAGCCCACGGCGGTGGCCGTCGCTGCCAAACCCCCGGCTGCACGATTTCGGACCAAGGCGGCGGACACTGCATCGCGCACGGCGGTGGCAAGCGCTGCACGGTGGGCGGATGCGAAAAGTCGGCCCAGTTCAAGGGACTGTGTAAAGTCCACGGCGGCTCGCGCCGATGCCGCGTCGTGGACTGCGACAAGAACGGCCAGATCAAGGGACTGTGTCGCCAGCACTACACGCAGTCGGTCCAAGAGAACGGCACCGACGAGTTCTAAACTCGGAACCCAACCACCCAACCACATAGAGATGCATATATGAACCGAGCTGTTGATCGCGAAGACGGCATCGGGCCCCACTCAACCAACCACACACACACACACTCAGAGCGGCGTATGCGGCGCTGATTATAGACTTGTAAAGTGGGCAACGATCCCACGCAAATAGAACCAAACTCCACCGCATGGACTTGTTCTCCTCGTTGATTCCACGACTGTCCATTGTGACGGCCCACAATGGAGGTGGACGGCCGCTTCGCCACAGAGCGAGGCCTATCCGTTAGAGACAGGTCGTTGGGACAGCCCAGCCGGTCGGGCCAAGTGAGCAATGCAGAACAAGACGAAGGTATCCAGGAGACTGAGCTGGCGAACGCACTGGATCTCGACGATGGAGATGAGGATAGCGAAGGTGATAGTCTGGACGGCGAGATGGTGCTCTTGAAAGACGAGTTCGATCTGCTTCAGGTGCGTTCGTAACCGCGAGTCGTCCGCGGCGATGCTTATGCTGAGAGTGTGATGTTGAGAAAGGCGTTTCATCGGTTGGTTCCATTGCCTGCTTTGCGGTCCAAGATCTTACGCGTTGTCTGTGACGACGACCTTCAAGTGGCAGAGGAGGAACGAGCGGAGATCGAGGCCACCACACCAACGCCCAAGACACGAGTACACACCGTGGAGCCAGAATTTAATCCGATACCTCGGGGTGGATCCCTGAGTGCTGTTACTCTGGTCAAACATTCGCCACTGACGAGGAGGCTCAGCACCAAGGCATCGACCAAAAATGTGGGAGCCTCTGGACTGACGAAACCCCATCGAGAGATCAATTTAGCAGTGCAGACGCCGCGGCTCAAAAAGCTCACGGATAGAATAAGCGGGGATGATCGAATCGGGTAAGAGAGAGGTGATCCTACGCAAACAACCATGTGCATATCAAGCAATCCACGCGATATTCCTTGCCCCACATCTTGGGTTGTATTGTCGCTTGACCAACCAATTATTGTGCCTCCGCCGACACCTCCACCTCCACGACATCGTCCTCCGTGCTTTGCTCGCTCTCGTCCACCGCGCTCTCCTCTGCCACGTCAACCTCTTCATCCACGGTGTCCTCGCCATTTTCATCAACGGAAGCTGTCGTTTCGTCCGAGGTCGACTCCGCGTCGGCCTGCGGTTCGCCCTCCACCGTCTTCAGCTTTGCCGCGATGAACTCGGAGATCGTCTCTTCATCCCAGCTCGCAATACTGAATACACAAACCACCAACACATACTAAGTTGACCAGTACCCCTCTTCAACGATACACGGAGTTCCCATACCTGACTTCCTCCTTCTTCTCGCCGGCGTCATCGTAGAAGATCAAGTGCGGCATGCGGGCGTTGAGGTATTCAATCTCTAGTCGCGGATAGTTCGCCGCATGGTGGTGCACAAAGTTGGCGATCTTGGGTAGTCGGCCAAACTTGCAGGTACACACTTCGAGCACGACGCGAGCGTACTGCTGCGTGTGCGAGAGCGCGTCGATGGCCGCCACGTCCGTGCAGCACCGCTGGCACGTGGCCACGGCCTCCTCCGTCGCGCGCTGCTTGGTCTCGACCACCACGGCGTTGCTGCTCACATTTTCTTCCAGTTGGACACTCAACGTGAGCGCGAGCAGATTGCACACGCGGCAGTCGAGCGTCTCGGCGTCGAATCCCTTCTCCAGGCAGTCCTCGGTCTTGACATCCAAGCCGGATTCCACCGGCTTCAAGACGCTTTGTGCAGCGGAAGCCGCATCATTTGATAGCGCAGTATCTTCTGCGTGCACTTGGTGCACGTTGGCGTCCTCAAACACGCCTGCGGCGACGCAAACCGCGGCGATCGTGAAGAAGTTTGTGAGCTTCATCACCTCTTCGCGGGCTCCCCCAATAAACGACCACGTGGGTGAAGCACCAAGTGGGAGACTTCATGTGAAACAACCGGTATGACACCGATATGTTGTCTGCGACGTGTGCACCCATATACCCGCGTTGTTTCATAAACGGAGCATCACACACCCCCCTTGAGTGATAGTCACCTCGAGAATGTCGAAGCAAATGAAAGAATCCGGAACCGCATACTCGTAGTACTTGGGATACCTCTCATCTCGCCATGAGTCTTAAGGTATGTAGCTCTCGCCCCTCCTCTGTGTCTATGTTGCATGAAGGCGTCTAACTAGCGGTCTCTCATGTGGCAGACTCTGCTCGGTTTCGGGCCCATCGCGGAGCTTCTCATCGAGTTGGACGGCGCCGAGAAGCGCCCCACAGTGCGCCACCCGGCCGACAAGACCAAGGAGCTGCCGCTGTTCAAGGACGACGAGCCCGTCACGGGCAAGCTGCGGGTGATTGTCTCAACCGGCAAAAAGGCCGACCATAACGGACTCACATTGGAGCTGGTCGGCGTGATCGAGATGCCCCATGAACGCCAGTCCGTGTACGAGTTTACCACGCTCGTACGAGAACTGGAGCCGTCCGGTGGCTCGGCGCCGCCGCTTCAGGACGAGACGACGTATGCGTTCGACTTTTCTGCGGTCACCAAGCCCCATGAGAGTTACTACGGCCGGAGTGTGCGTCTTCGGTACATTGTTCGCGCGACATTGGCGCGGTCGTACGCGAGCAATGTCGTGGTGGAGCAGGATCTGTGGGTGCAATCGCTCGGTACAGCGCCCGAGATCAACAACACGATCAAGATGGAAGTGGGCATTGAAGAGTGTCTCCATATCGAGTTTGAGTACAACAAATCCAAGTACCACCTCAAGGATGCCGTAGTGGGCAAGGTGTTTTTCTTGCTCGTGCGGATCAAGATCAAGCACATGGAGCTCGCAATCATTCGCCGCGAGGTGGTGAATAGTGGGAACGGCGCGACTGGGGAAAAGCATAGCGAGAGCGAGACGATCACCAAGTTTGAGATCATGGACGGTGCACCCATCAAAGGGGAGTCCGTGCCCGTGCGGCTGTATCTGTCACCGTATCCACTCACCCCGACTTACAAGAACGTGCAAAACAAGTTCTCAGTCAAGTACTTTTTGAACCTCGTGCTCGTGGACGAAGAGGACCGACGGTACTTCAAGCAGCAGGAGATCACGCTGTGGCGAAAGACTATTGGGGCATGATCTTGTCGACATTCATGCAGGCTCGCTCAACGAAGCGATGGCAAATGCAGCACATACTGTATAAGAAATACCAGTGGAGCGCTTGCTGTCCGCCCTTCACGATGACATACTTTGCCGTCCATGATTGTTGTTCGACATGAACACTTGTCTTGCGCATCTGAGGTGCCCTTGCTGCGTGGATTTGGACGAACGTGTGCGGTCGGGTGGATTATTATCGCTTGATGGGATATGACTGGAATACTGTGCCACAGAAGTGAATTGGAATTTCCTCGGAAAGGAGCAATGGTCGAGCTGTGACAGGCTGGGCTCAATATGCCGTCGGGTTTACGGTTCCTAGTTAGATTCATCACCGACGCATGATTGAGCGACACTCGATCTGAACGGTGTCAGCGGCGAAGCACACGCTGTAGACGTGAGTGCTTGAGCTCGTTACCATAGCGAGTACGTGCTTGTGTACACGATCTGCCCTTCCGCGTACATCATACGCTGCCTACTCAGGCACTCGTAATGACGGCTATCGACTCCTGCTTGTCCCTTAGGTATGCCTACCGTATCGAGAACAAGCGTATGCACAATCGGCGGCGGGCAAAAGAGTTTTGAGGAGGGTGCGACCGGGCAGAAGAACCTCACACAATCGTAACTGCTTTTGACGGCCGAAGGTTTTTGCCGAGAAGTTGATGAGCCTTCGTCACTTGGTTATCGGTTTCGACCCAACGCGGAAGACAAGGTTCGACCATAATACTCGCGACAACAAATGTAGCTGTCGATCCCTATCGCACAAGCAGCCATACGACTGTCGAGATCGATAGTTGGAAGAGCACGCTGGGAGCGGAAATGACAAAAATACCAAGTAAGTGGAATTGTCGCAACCGAGATTATAGTCGACATGTTCACAAGTCGACGATGCCTTTCGCTTCGTGATTGAAAGCCCAGTGGCATCTCTTCATCAGTTGTGCCTCGTCACCGATGTCTCACGTTGATGTCACTTCCAGTCACACGAATACTTCCACACCCTGTACGTTGGATGATCTGCTAGAAGGGTGAATCATCTCATCCACTCTTGTCCGCGGTGTCACGAGAGATAACCCGTTTTAACGCGACCGAGATCGGGATCGAGACATATACCGTCGCGACGAGGAGTGAGTACTTGCCGATCGTGAGTGCGATCGCGAGCGAGAGCGGCGGTCGCTGCTGCTGCGGTGGCGGGTGGGACTACGACTCGAACTGCGTCGTCGGCTTCGCGGCGGTGAGCGCGAGCGGGATCGCGTCGACGACGTCGTGCGTTCATATCGACTACGCGACGAACTAGGTGACCGTGCAGACGCTGTCGGCGTCGCATGGCCACTGCTATGACTGGGTCCATTCCGAGCGGTCGACTCGGATGCAGTGGAAGCATTCGGATTGGGCGTGAAGATCGGCGTCTCATCTCGTTTGATCCGCAGCCGTTCGCCACGGAATTCTGTGTCATCCAGTTTATCAATCACACGCTTCATGTCGTAATGCGTCGCGAAGGACGCCCACGCGCTTCCACGGCGGTCCACTTCAACGGCCAGCACGTCCGCGACCGCCGAAAGCAAGTCTTTGACCTCCCGCATGGTCGCGGTCGGCGGGAGGTAGCTGATTTGAATACGGTGCTGCGTCGCATACTGAGAACTGCACCCACCCACCACTCCCACTGCGATCAGACTTTTGGTGAATCGGGGAGAGCACCACGGGTTCACTTACCGAGGCCCCATGTCGACATCCCCGTGCCACAGTTCAGCCCGCAGACGGTTCGCGTTGTAGTGGAACCTAGCAGCCATTCCCAGCCCAACATTAGACGACCGACGGATACTCAGAAACCATCTAAATCACCTACGAGGGGCCACTTACCCTTGTAGTTCACGACAGGCAATTTCTCCGTCTTGCGTGGACGCATATTCCTACAAAGTGAGAGAGATCGTCAACTTGTGGGAACTGGCCATGAAGGGGACAGAGCCCCACGCACCACGAGCGCGATCGCACCGGCGCGGGAGGGGATCTTTAGACTCATGGACACGACGCGTCCGTGTTTATTGAAGAGATCGTCCATGTCCTTCTCGATCACGCGCCGCGGCAGGCCTTCCACCAGCACGAACACCATCCTGCTTTGCCCGCCGATTTGAACAGCTTTCCATTAGTGCCCGTGGCGAAAAACCTCTGAATAATGACTACTCTGCTAAAACCGGTTACACCGCAAACGTAACTACCGTTACTTGGTGCAGGACAGATGGCTACATTATTTTATGTGTGTCCATCTGATGGCGAGATCAGAGCAGAGCCAGACGGGTTGCTGTGACACCATCCGGCCCTCACAGGGACGTGCAGAGAAAACGCCTCGCACAGCCCCTGTACGCGTCTGCACTCCCTCTCGCACATCCGTTGGTCTCACCTGGATGAGAACCGGGACTCGTCCCCCAAGATGACCATCGATGATGGCTGCGAGAGCGAGTTACGAGTCGCGCAGCTGGTTGAATCGAGCTCACATGTGAGCCTCCATGTAAGGGGTCCCGCCCTCACGCCACGAGCCTGTATCTTTGCTGATACAGTACAGTACTATGGCCCTCATCCAGATGAAAAATGCCCAAGGTTGGTTCCGCTCCATCTGGGTGAATATCAAGTGGACGGTGGCAGCGAGTTGGCGTGAATCCGCAGGAAGTGGTTCGCGTGTCCATGCCCTGGGCGTGGTGTTTGATTCGAGCTCGGTACTGTACTGTGTCATTACAGTACGCATGGTGTTCGCTCGGTGTGCGAGAGAGAGATGGCGCATGGTGGTTTACACGGAGACCGTTCCCTCGGACCGTGATCGTTCGTCTGCGATTGCCACCGTGTCGATGGAAGATCTGCAGGTCAACACAGAGCGAGATGCATGGAGGCTTGGCCGCGTTTACTGTTCGGAATGATGGGATCCATGGATCGCCACTAATAGCTTGATTAGGCACCGCCGATCCAATTTCTTTCTCGCGGACTCCTCCGTGTATCGACCACCAAAAGTTCCACGCAAACCTTGGCTCTGTGAGAAACATGCTCGTAGATGGACAATACTAGTAGCAAGATTCAATGGTTGCTGTCTTCATTGAATAGACACGACTGTAGACATACAAAACATACAAAAAACGGAAGCGAGATGCAAGACCTCCTGCAGAGCGTGTTATACTTAAGTCTATGGGGATACTTGTGGGTTGACTACGTACTAAGTCGGTATTTTATAAGGAGGGCTCATGCCTCGACGATACCCTGTTCACGCTGCTTGGAGATGAGATTGTGGTGCGCACGACAGTAGCCGGCCTTGACCTGGCCGTTTTTGGTGCAATTCAGGTACCGGCAGCGACGCGCGCCGCCGTGCATCTTGCACAACCCCTTCCATTGGGCCGATTTGGTGCAGGCTTCCACGGTGCAGCGGCGTCCGCCACCGTGCAACACGCAGTGGCCACCGCCCTGGTCGCTTGTGGTGCAGCCCGGGGTCATGCAGCGACGACCACCACCGTGGGCCTTGCACAGACCACGGGAGCGAATACCCTTGGTGCATCCTTCCACACGGCACAGCCGAGGAGCCGACTCGCCGCGGCGCTTGCGCTTGGCCCCAGCCGATCCCTTGAGATCGCCCAAGGTGTTGTCCGAGTCGGAGACGGCCGTGTGCTCCGATGTGACCGAGCTGCTCTGGCGGCTCACGTGGAGTCCGCCCAACACGTTGCTGTGGTGGTGGTGCATTGGCGCCGAGGCCTCGAGCACCGCCGATACGAACGGCGACGAGTACTGTTGCTGTTGAGGCTGCACCGGGTGGTGCTGGTGGTGCTGATGGTGCTGCGCGTGCGGAGGGAGCTGGTGCGGGTGATGGAAGCCGCCCAAGTGCGCGCGCGTGTAGTGCGGCGTCGTCAGCGCCTCCTGCAGCATGTGGGCCTCGTACAATTCCTCATCGACGTTGGCGCCGTTGTTCCCATTCGCGACGGTCGGCGGCACGACGAGGTGACGCAGCGGAAGCGGATCAATCGCGAGGCCCATGGAATCGGTTGTGGGCTTGCCGTAGACGCCAGCACCGTGAGGCTGGTGCGGCGGGTGCTGGTGCGCGTGGCTACCCTGAGGGTACGACCACTGCGAGTCCGAACTGTAGTAACTGTCGCGCTGCGTGTCCTGGAACGAGTTCTGCGCGTACCCGTAGTCGGAATAGTTGGCATCGTACCGCTGGTCCTGCGGCTGCTGCTGGCTGTGGTCGTTGGAGGGCGACGAGTGGACCGAGCGCGAGTGGGTCGATGCGGAGGACGGAGCGTACGACGCCGGCAAGTGGGCGGCGGCTGTGGACGGCGGCGCCGCGTGGCGCGAGTGGTGGTGGTGCCACGCCGGTGGCTGCCACTGGTTGCTAGCGTTCATGTGGGGAGGCGCCGTCGGGGAGGAGGACGCAGAGCTGTACGAGTGGGTCTTGTCGGTCGGCGCGGCGGAGCTGTCGGCGACGAGGAAGAGGAACGAGCTGTCGCTTTCGACTTGCAACATCCACACTGGCGGATCGGAAAAAGTGGGGGAGGAAGACGACGACGGTGGACAGCCGCACGTAGGTAGCAAACTGTGAAAGAACTGGCGAAGGAACCTCACAGAAAAAACCCGCACGCAGATAGATCCCCAGCCAAAAAAAAATTGACGGGGAAGGCGGATGACGCAGGGGAGTGGGGTGGGTGGGATGGACGACCGAGTCGATCGCAGACCAACGAGGCGAGAGGCGTGTGGGCGGCTCCGGAAAAATAGGAATGGCCAACGTTTGGAAGAACGAGAGCGACGCTGTCAAGTTGGTCACAGCAGAGAGGGGGGAGGTTGTCCGTTCCTGTACTCTTCTCCAGTGTACAGTGGCGTAATACCTACGGATCTGGGAAATCCAAGCACGTCTGGTCCTTTCTCCTGCTCCCCCCCATCGGCAACGAGGTGCAACAGCACCTACGCCCCTCGGTCGGTCGGAGTGGCAGAGCCAGCTGGCAAACCGAGCGTCGCGCGTGCGGCACCCACCCATCGTCCCCGAGCCGTGTTTACCCGACGGGGTGTTTGTGAAGGTGTCGGTTGCTAAGAGCACGACAACCCGATGGCCGGTGGTGCGACCAGCAGCACTAGTACCGTACGCTAGATGGATTCCCCACACGGTCTGGTCCTCAATGAGTCCTGAGGCCGTGGTGACACCACATGGAGTTTTTTTTTGCCATCCACCTGCTCCCTCCACAATTCCCTCCCCTTCCCCGCTGGTGGACCTACAGTACGCTTGTACAGTATCTCGAAAGAGTCCACGATGGAATTGTATTGGACTCGAGCACGGCCGACGCACGATCTTTTTCAAGAGCTACGGCTGGTTTTTTGTGGCCGAGGGCACCAAGCGAATGCAGAGAAAAACAAAAGGTAACCCAACAAAAAAACAGACCATTCCTCAATGCGCGATGATGATGATGAAGGGGGAAGGGGATGAGGAAATCCAATTGCCCATTACTCCCCACGCCAACCGAAACTAATGGGGTCAGTTGCAGTCAAGGTCAAAGGCACCGACACAGGTACACAGTACTTCCCTCCATAGAGAACCGGACAAGAATCACTCACCCATCTTGACTGTACAGTATCTCACATCTGCTTGGGGCTTCCTTCGGCCCACATTTTGTGTGGAGTGTTTCTGCGCGTCTGGTTTCTGAAAAAGATGAGAGGTCGTCGCCAACAGCTGCAGGTGTTGCCGTTAGCTAACCCTTTTCACACCGAGTGAGTCTCGCTGTTTTTGAGTTGGGAGTCGCAACCTCCGATGTTAGGAATCCACGCGCTTGCGTTAGTATTATAAGATGGGAGGCGGCTCTTCTGTTGGATTGTCCGATTTTCAACCAGGACCAATCTTTTTTTTTCTCCGTCACCCAAAGTATGTTGGTCCCAAGTGAAGAGGATCCGGGGAACGGCGAAAACACGCCAAAGTCCCGCGTCGACGTTGACGCCCGGCGGAGTGTTGAAGTCTGGAACAGGAGCACAATAATGCACACACAGTACTGTACTGTAGCGTCCAGGGCAAAGGTCTCCATGGTGTAGCACACTGTACTGAAAAAGAGGCACCGGATGTGGTTCTGTAACCATGTGTGACTACAGTGGACCGACAGGCGCGATAGTGAAAACGCGGCCAAATACAAATGCAGACGAATGGAAAGGGTCCCTCCTTCCGCATCATGGGTCCTGTGGGGACCCCTTTTTAAACAGTTCAGCTTGGAACGACTCTGCGCAAGCCGTTCGAGCATTTGTACATTTTGGTGGTGTCTCCCCGAGAAAGCCTTTCCAGTAGAGTACTACAGTACGTTAGTACGGGAGGCAGCAATTGGTCGGACCAACACAAGAGGCAATTGACTGCTCAGCGTCACTGGCAAAGAAGCCGACCATACTGTGTTTGGAGTGTTTATTTTCTCAGAAGTGCGCTGCTGATCGTTCGCACATCCTCTCGCTTCGTGGCTGCATCTACAGTACTACTTAGTAGAGACTTTGTACTGCATTGTCTGACACGATCGCCAGTGGTCCCGCCGAGAGATCAGACCGTGCTTGAAGCACGGAGGGCGTGGTTAGCAGCAGCCCACTCACGAAATTAGAGTCGGTGTGGAGTGGTGTTGGTTCCGAGTTCATCATCATCTCGTGGAGAAATCAGCGATAATACAGCACGCCAAAGCCTGATCTCCACCAATCAAGGGCGCCGGAGGAGGTGGCACTTCAAGAAGAGGAACTAATCCACAACGAGATGCTCCACTCCATAAAAAAGACGCAGCGTCGAGTCGCGTGCACGGGGTCATCTTTTCTTCAGGTGATCGCAAATTGACGATGCATAAGCCAGGTGAGAAGCTGCACCACGGTTGATGCTCGCAATGTGCTGGGGGAGAAACGTTCTTGTCAGGCATCTCGTCTTGTTCCTCGCTTTCCCTTTGTAGAAAGGACTTAGTCGTTTGCTGAGTTTTGTGGATCTTGAAGGGCAATCGCTCTGGATCGGCGTGGAGACGAAACACTGCTGCTTCACGCTCGCCTGACCGGCATCTTCTTGCGGAGACTTGGGTTCAATCGGTGCTTCATCTTTCGGCCAGAAATGATGGGAGGCGCCTGTAGCTACTTTGGTTCCATGAATCCACTAGTATGACAGCAACGGAGGACAACGAGCGTGCGATGCATGCAGTATCCAGTCCGACGGAAGTCCACGATACTCGGCTAGTCGCTGGACAGGCTGATGCTGCAAGGTAGCCCGATACAACATCCGTGATGCATCCCTTTGAGTCCACATGGATACATCCATGGGAAGAGCGGGTTTACGAAGAAGAAGAACAGAGTAAGCAGAACATGCAGTACAGTACTCTATACGGTAAGCATCTAAGTTTGCCGGGAAGAGAGTCAGCAGCTCCTCAATGAGATTGACATCGGCTCATCATGAGCCTCAGATGTCACAACGTGATCTCAATATTTTGACCATGGCGGTGCGGCATGCAACTGCGACCGCCTCTATCGCAATGGCGACTTCAACATCCACGTCGACAAAGCGAGGGTCCCAGCCGATCACCATTCAAAGGATGTCCGTTGTTGACTGGATGTGCAATTAACTCTGTCCCCAACAAGGTGAGCTCGGGCCGCGGTTTGGTTCAATGTTTGTACAGGTGCAAAGTCGCCGTTTGTGTAATCTTTACGTAGATCACACTGGACCGCTCACTCAACAGAAAGCCTCAATGGCGGTACGTAGCTACAGTGTGTACAGTGGCAATGAGCCGAGTCTTTCGCTTCGTCTCTGAGCGCGCTTTCCCAGCGTGGCCGACGTCACGGTTTCCGTCCATACACATTCAGAGCCTCACCATCAGTTTCCATCAGCATGTTCATCCAGCGAGGACGTCGCAGCCGCCGTATCACCAATCGTTTGTGGAAGACGGGGCGCGTGATCTCCTTCAGTGCAGGCATCAGATTAGCTGAGTGCCATGCTGCCCAGGGAGAATGGCCTGGTTCTCCCTCATCTGGCTCGTGATCCAAAAGGAGGATTGCAATCTGGCTTGTGATCCAAAGGAGGATTGCAAAGCACCAAATGACGCTCTCCTCTGTGCTCATAGAACATCTTTGTCTGCTCGTGCCCCCGCGAACCCCCTGATCTCCAGGGAACTCTTCGCGCGCACACGTCGCAGACAGTCGCATCCCATGGGGCAATTATTGGTTGTGCTCATTCAATTTATTGCAGGGACGGAACTGTTTGACACCACCTGCATACCGGTATACTCAGTATCGGTTTTAAGAGAAGTTTCCCTTTTGGCGCGCACTTTTTCCCGTGCAAGAGAGAGAAAAGAGAGGGGGACTACGGTTGGAACCTGACGGTGTGGACACCATGGGCGTCGAGGGCGACGACGTCGTCGAGTGGACCGAGTCGCTACGCGATATTTTCCAGGACGCGCAAATCGAGGCGATCGAGGAGGCGCAATTCCACCCCACAAAGCAGCCCGCGGGCCGTGCGGCAGCCGCCGCGACTGTGGAAACCAGCGCCGCCGACAAGGAGAAGGAAGAGCAGGAAATGCGCGAGCGCGACGAGCGTGCGCTGCTTCCGGCCGTGAAGCGTCTGCAGAACATCTACCGCACCGAGGTGGACGATGGCGAATCACTCGCCGAGGAACAGTTTGCGCTGTTTCTCGAGGAGATGTGGCTCGCGATGGGGCGCGTGCTGGTCGCGCCCAAGCTCCATGCGATCACGGTGGGTACGATCGCGTCGCTCGTGGGCATGTTCCTGCGTTCGCCCAAGCAGATTGAGCGCGCCGCGATGCGGGAGGAAGATGGGGAGGAGAAGGACGCCATGGACGACGAACGAGAGGCCGTTGCTGGCGACGACGAGGGCGATTCGAGTTTGAATGAGTTGCGTGTCGAACTGCTCAAGCGGCTCATCGAAGCCACCAAGGTGGAGGACAAGACGATCCGCTTGCGCGCGTGCAAGATGGTGCAGCTCATCCTGGACAAGATCGACTACATTGAGTACGTGCCACTCCAGTGACTCTGCCCTCTGTCTCTTGATCTATATCTCATATACAGTTCGTCTTTGGAACAGTGAGGAAACGTTCGGCCGGTTGCGGAAGGCCATGATTCCACGAGCGAGCGACAAGCTGGCCACCGTGCGCTTGCAGGCTGTCTTGGTTCTCAAGCGTCTTCAAGATAATGACGACCCAACAGATGAAGTCACGGCAGAGCTCGTTCGGCTGATGGTGTCTGACCCATCCAAGTAGGTGCTCAGTCGACTCTGTATCAGTCTGGAGTGTTCCGTGCTTACAGTTTGGTTGGCGTGTTGTAAGGGATGTTCGCAAAGCGGCTCTTCAAAACGTTGCTGTGTCAAAGGTTACCTACCGCGATCTTGTCATTCGTATCCGTGACGTGAATGATGAGGTGCGCGCTGCTGCGTTCATTGTCTTCCGCGACGAAGTCAAGTTCAAGGATATCCCAATCAACGATCGAGCACAGCTTCTTGACCAAGGCCTGCAAGACCGCTCACAAGCAGTTCGTTCAGCGTGTGAGCAGATGCTTGTAGATCGCTGGCTTCCAGACAACAACTATTCTCCTGCTCGCCTGCTTCGAGCTCTGGACGTGGAACATTTTGCTGCTTTGTGCACGAAAGTGTCCAAATTACTGATCAAGTTTCACACGACGAATCATCCATTTGAGCCGGTTTTACCCTGCATCGATGTTGTGGATGTGTTGTCGCAGCGCGATGACACGGGAGCGTTTATCGGGGACATCAAGGATGCGTTGGATGGTGCCAGTGTCTTCTTCTGGCGTGAGCAGTGTGTCTACTTCCACGATGATGAAAAAGACGATGACAAACTGTCCGCGCTCCTGCCGTCGATCTCGGACTACATCAAAATTCTTCGGCTTGCAGGCTCGAGTGGTGAAGAAGAGATGATGTTTGTCATGCAGCAGCTTTTGGCGTTGGGTCGTTCGCTAGATTTTCAAGATGAGTATGGGCGTCGAGTACTACTTGAGTCACTCCGTAAGTTGGGAGCCAACGTTTATCCGAGAGTAACTGATCTCACCCTGAGAACTTTTTATACTGATGTAGGCAAGCTTCTCGGAGACACGTCTCTGGACACTAGACTTACCCCAGGTATCATGGAGTTGATGGCAAACATATACGCTGTCGGAAATTCTCAAGCCGACTTCGTGCGCGTTGTGGCTGAAATCATGTCTGACCTCTACGACCCGATGGATAGCGAACGGCAGGACAGAGACTTGGATCCTCAAGGTCTTTCGGAAGAGGAGCTGGAGGCAGCGACGAAGAGATTCGATGAGCTAGATCAGCTCATTGAAACACTTGAAGAAGATTCCCAAGAGTATATTCTTGTTCAGCGAGAAATGGAGGAACTCGAGAGGAAGCTTCAAGATCCCAGGGTTCTCGCTTGGCTTCGATGCCTAGAGATCTTGTCGCAACTGCTCAAGCTTACGAACTACAACTTGAGACACCCAGTCATTGCTGGTGTTGGACGATACATTCTGCCATCGATCGAGAGCGATATTCCAGCGATCCGTGAAACTGGCATGGAGTGCCTGGGACTGTTTTGTCTTCTTGACCGTCGAGTTGCGGAGCGCCATTTAATTGTATTCTGGCGCGCACTCAACAACCCGGACGAGGAACGAGAGGTGAAGATGAATTGCATTCGTGCGATCATGGACATGGTTTTCAGCTTCGCGAACCTCGCTCCGCAAATCATCGTTCCGGCACAAGTGAAGTCGGAGGTGGATGCGGACGTTTCGGATAAAGTCACTGAAAATGGTCCCGGAAACGACAGTGATAAGGAGACTGACAATGACGCCGCGCCGTCGGTGACATTTGAAAATCTCGAGCTGAAGACTGTTTTTATGGGACTTGCTCAACTTGCGGCCGTTTCCCATGAAGACCTAGATGTCCAGTCGACAATTGTGGAAGGCTTCGCGAAGTTGTTCCTCATGCACCGCGTCAGGTACCCCCCGGTATTGTCATTTCTTCTTGAGACGTTTTTCAGTCCGCGACTTCAGAAAGTTCAACTGTTGAGTGAGCATGGATACCAGGCTCGTGCACTGCAGCTTATGAGCGTGTTCTTCCCCACATTCGTCAAAGCATCGACCACGAACTGTACTTTATTTGAAGAGGCTTCGATCTATCTGATTCAGAAAAGCATCGAGAAACATGAGCCAAATGATGATGCACGGGAAGCACTAAACCAGATCGATCTTGCAACCTGCTGCAAGTACATTCTGCATCTCCTCAGCCATGGGGACGATGTTGTGGAACCTTTATTGAAGAAGTCTGACACCGATGAGAGCGCCACGACTACATCTTCGCAGCCACCTACTTCTGCCCTAACCCAAAGGTGTGCTCACCACAACCGTGTCGCCATCAACATGTGTGTTGATATCCTCGCGATAGAGAGGCTGCGTGATGCGACGCCGAAAATCGACTCGGTCGAACTTGACTCTCGCCAGAAGATGTTGGCCAAACTAGTCGTGCTAACCGATATCTCAGCTGCTGAAACTCGCTCGGCATCGCTATTGCTATCACTTTTGCGCGAAGTCACATCAACCTGCTTCAGCAGTCAGAAAGTTGTTGCAAAGAGTCTCGAAGCCTTGTTGAAGCGTCTCACTGCTTCGTATGCTTTGGGTCGCCGTCAACTTGGTAAGACCACAGCTGCAGATGCAGTGAATGAGCAGGATCAAGTCTGGGCGAGTGAACGTCTGGATGAGCGAACTTCTGCGTTACGCGCTGCTATCAAGGACTGCACCACAAGCCGAAAGAAGATTCGGCGCTCTTCAGCAATGGCGAGTCGCCGCTCAATGGCGGGTGGGCGTCGAAAGGACGATGAGTCCGAATCCGAATCCGAACAAGACTCAGGTAGCTCGGAGGAAGAGAGTGGTGACGACAGTGAAAATGATGGTGTGGAGGATATGGAAGAAGAGGAATCGAAGGTCGAAAGACCCGTGCCTCAAAGACGGTCGTCTCGCCAAAGTACTTCAGAGGCAGTGACACGAATGCGCCAGAAGCAACGTGAGTTCAATGTTGCCATGAAAGAAGCTTTCGAAGAGGAGGAAGAAGAAGAAGACGATGACGAAGATGAGGAAGGTGAAGAAGGTGAAGAAGGTGATGAAGGTGAAGAAGGTGAAGGAGGTGGAGAAGGCGAGGAGTCGGAAGATGAAGGAGACGACGATGGTGACGCTACTGCTGAAGATGAGGAATGATCGAGTGCGCAGATGTGCGCCGGAAGGGTGATGCTTGTTTGCGAGGATTTCATATAGATGTGTGAACATGCGGTCTCATTCGTTCCAGTGCCTCAGACAAGTGTTTTTTCTGACAGTGCGTTCTGACGATATCGTGATATTAGTCGCCCACCCATTGCGTGTACCAGTTGATTGAGCTCAGGCTACGACTGTGAGGTTAGAGATGGCCAGGATCGGATGTCAACCGACTCTCTAGTGACTGTAGATACTTAAGGAAGCCGCTGTTGGGCTGCACTTGAGGTCGAACACTCTTCAGCAGCTTCATCGCGTCGTCCAGAGTCATCGCATGGCGGCACAACAAGTACGCGAGAATTACACTCGCAGATCGCGATCGTCCAACAAAGCAGTGTACGAGGACTCTACCACCCGCTGCGATCGCTCTACAGGGCCATTACCATCAGCAATGCAAGCATGGGCGACGGACCGTCAGCGGCTTCGCACCTATCGATGAACGTGAGGCCGTCTGGGATGACTTCATGGAGCGGCGCTGTTGGTGAGTCTGCCAACGAAAGTCTCTCGTATACAAACTGATCTGGGAACCTGTATAGCACAACGGGAGGTGAGTGAAGTTGGTCCCTTGCATTTTCTGGACAATGCAACCCTAACTGTAACGGGAGATTTGCCGCGACGCAGAGGATATGAGTAATACCTGCCGCCTGAAGCGTCTCCATATTGGACGCCGCGCCAAGTGACCCGATGAAAATGCCAGTGACTACTTCTGTCTACGAGGAGGAGGACATGAACGTCAGTCTCCGCTGCGCAACCGATCGTGGTGAGCGAAGGTACTCTACCGGCGTGTTGTCGCGACCTTCAAACCGCTTGAGCATCAGCAACTCGCGAAACTTTCGAAACGTCGCCGCCCGCGCTGTTGAGCGTGTCGTCGCGGGAGCATCGCGCTCTGACGAAGATGTTGCTGTTAACGACTGGTTCTCTTCTTGCAATGCCCCCACCAGCGGACGATCCGAGATCGTTGATGCCCCTGGTGCGGTCTCCGCCATGATTGCTTCGTGTTGAAAGAGAATGCATCAACTGTGAGAGGTGGCCACGACGCTCCACTAAAACCGATGCTCCCACGAAAAGCCGCACGGTCAAGTGCTGGAGAGCGGTGTGAGACCCTAGCATGCCCCTTTGTGTTGGCTCGCTTGTGCTTGAGAAATGGCGCAATGAGTGGTATATGGGGCAGGTGACTGAGCTGGAGACCGATGCACAAGACCACAAGGAACAGAGAGAGGCTACATCGTCAGGTGGGGTCAG
Organism: Pythium plurisporium; assembly: GCA_023336035.1. Taxonomy (NCBI): domain Eukaryota; phylum Oomycota; class Peronosporomycetes; order Pythiales; family Pythiaceae; genus Pythium; species Pythium plurisporium. Next base: position 22,280 of record JAADVY010000226.1, read on the forward strand.
CGATGCACACCGTGTGAAGATCCACATTCATGGCGAGCCAGAGACGCTCGACAAATGGTACGACCTGCCGAGTCCAAATGTGATTGAGCTTGTGCAGGTGCGAGCAAAGGAGACGGCGGTGGGGGTCTTCCCGCAGCCGGGCGACAGTGTCGAGCTTCTTGTGCTGGATGAACCACTCGCCAAGATGCAACATTACGACGACCACGAATGTGACACCGTCGACCCAGTATTGTTGACGGGGACCGTACAGCGCGTGCTTCCGGGGCGAGATGCATCAATGGTCGAGGTCGAGTACCCACTCGAGTACCCACTCGCCGTGGACAGAACACGCCGCGTCTGTGTCGGTAACGGATACGTATGTGTCAACTATTGTCGTGCGTATGGATCGCTCGTTCTTACCTGTTCGTACATCTTATGATAGCTCCGTACGCGCCATCGAAACGAAGTGCCACTGAAGGAAGCGTCCACAAACGACACAAAAGCTGCTGTGAGAAACGATGGTCTGGATGGGGATCAGTTTTTCGGTCGTTGAGCTGTGGTCCACGTGGTCCACGGACCACTTCACGGGCTGTGGATCACATCATCGACAAGCTGATTACCAGTCGTAAACCACTTCTTGGCCGAGCGCTCGGTGGCATGGAGTGTGTCGGTCCTAGGTCTACACA
>JAADVY010000227.1:0-22819 GCA_023336035.1 Pythium plurisporium
CATGCAATGGGAGAGCTTTCACGAAGCCGAGGTAGCCATTGCCGTCAAGCGACAAGAGGATGCTCAGAACGAATTGATCTCTGCGCTCGAGCAAAAAGTTGACGAAGTGCTCAAGGAAAATGAACGGCTACGACGTAGCTCGACAGACATTGATGAAATTGCACCGACTGCGAGGTTTGCGAGCCAACAGGACACAGAGAATTTTGCTATTGAGGCGATACAAACTCGGGTTGCCGAACTTGAGAAGGCATGCAAACAAAAGGTAGTGGAGAGAGCGCTTCACTAGCGGTGTCGTGGTATGTGTCTAACGCCATCCTTACCTAACAGGACCAGAGCATTCTTTCGTTGCGATCGATGCTGGACCGGCATGAAATAATCTCAGACGACAAGATGAAGATCATCCAAGCGAAGTACGATCAAGTCAAAGCAATTAACATTGCCCTCCAGGTACTGTAGTGCACGTGTCCAGCAGTCCCTTCACTCTCCCAGGTGACTAAAGTTCGTGTTCGCTTAGCAAAAGCTATTGCAAACTCTCACGGATGTCTCAGCTCAGATCAATGGCGATAGGATAGATACAACACTGGGAACGGGTAAGGTCCAAAGTAAATAATCATGAGGGACGAGCCGACATTGATTGGCAAGGTAAAATGCAGATCTGTCACCACTCTGAAAATCATATCACGGCTTCAGGCAAACTTCTACTACGTATCTACTGGAATTCAGCTTCATCTACTGCTGGACCTGGATGTTGTACTTGGTCTATCCACAAACAGCATCGATGATGAGATCCATTCCGCAGCGCCTCTTTTCTCGCGACGACCGCCCGACTCACCTGCCACTCGTTGGCGTTCTTCTCCTTCACCTTGATCTGCTCGTTCAGCTGGGCGAGCACTTGCTGGATGCCGTCGTGGTTGGCCGTCACAGCGGGCAGCACCTCTTGCACCGTGCGCTCCACCAGCACTTCGCCAACCATGCGGTACGCTTTGCGCGTCGGCGGCAGCTCCTTCAGCGTCGCGATCACACGCACGTGCTCGGCCGTCTCCACCTCCAGCTCCGCGATCTTCTCCGACAGCTGGCGCACCTCGGCACGCATGGCCTTGTACATCGTGATGATCTGCTGGTCCGAGAGCTGTTCGTCCGCCATTTTTTCAGTGCTTTCTTCCTTTGGTCTGTGGACTCGAACCCTTGCAAGAAAGCTCACTCCGAATACCTCTATTATATCATACGCGTCTACAAAGGTCCGTAACCCGTTCAACACGGGACCGTTCGGGACACCAAGCGACCGGTAACGTACAATCAGGGCCATTGGTTGCATCAGCTTTCCATCCAGCAGCATTTGTTGCGAGCAGCTCCAAGGTCATTGAGAAATCAACACAACTCTAGTCAACCATGCAGAACGAGGCCGGCCAGTCGATCGACATTTACATCCCGCGCAAGTGGTGCGTGATACATAGATTGTGTGCATGTGCAGACGATGAAGCAGCTTGCTGACGATTATTTGTAATTTACGAATCGCAGCTCGTGGACCAACCGCATCATCGCGGCCAAGGACCACGCCTCGGTGCAGATCGCCGTGGGCCGTGTCAACGCCAACGGTGTGTACACGGGCGAGAACGACAACTACGCGCTCGCCGGTTACATCCGTGGCAAGGGTGAGGGTGACCTCGCGCTCACGGAGCTGGCCCGCAAGGCCGATGCCCAGAGCGCCGCCAACTAAGCGTCACCAAGACCGACATCGCGCTGCGCACTGTCGGCGCACAGTGACGTGCTCCAGACTGCGTGCAGCGAGTGTGGCGTTAGTATTTAGCCCCGCTGTGCAGTAGAGTTGGGTTGCGATCTCGACGTGTGGATCGATTGTCTACAATTGAATCCAACCGGCATTTTCGCTGCAAACAATTTTTTTCCGTCAGCGTTGCTTGTAAATTAAAGTTTCCTTGGAGTGCCAAGGTCTATGTATCCAAGATGCTTCGTGCTTCTGCATGTTTACCGGTCCCATGCAGCAGGGGACAGAGGCGCGAGGTACTACGTAGTACTACTAGTTGCTCCGGTGCTTTGAAGGTGTAATTGAGTCTCTGTTTGCTTGTATTTCTGTGTTTCATGAAGAGGGTATCCCATTCCTCCTCTCTGATGCGGATAGGAAGCGTATGGGCGCTAGTACAGTGGCCCTCGTTCTACTTTATCAACTCGACGTCTGGAAGCGGGAGCATACGCTAGCTTAGTGCTGCACGACAAACACACACGCAAATTTCAGTACCGCTCTTCCCCAAAGCTCGCCGATCTGTTGCCGTACCTGCGGGCCGCGCTCGACCATCGCCTCCGACACCACCTTCATCGTGTCGATGTATCGGTTGATGCACAGCGCGAGACAGTTCTGCTGCTTGCCGTCGAGCTTGCCCTTGGCGCTTGTGATGCACTTGTCAAAGCACTTTTCTTGGAGGTTCTGGGTCAACTCCTGGAGCGCCTGCGCCTGGACTTCCGAGCGCACCTACATGCCGACCTTGTCAGTATGCACACACCATTCAATACGCTTCAATGTGATGCACGTACGCGCATGATGAGCTCGTTCTTCTGAGCAGGCGTGAGGTTCGCGGCCTGGTCCATGGTGTCTGCTGTCGGGTGTTCTTGAGCTTTGGCTATGACCAGCCAACGCCCCACAAATCCATACACGGCCATCGCGGAACCTTCGCGCAACCTCAGCTGTGGTGTGTGGTGGATGAGTGCTACCGGGTAGTCAGCAACTTGTCATCGAATTCCAGCGCCATCATCACTACACCACCAGACCTGAGACCAACATGCATCCGTCGTTGGAGCGTGAACACCCCGACTGCCAAGAGGTACGCGTCGAACATCAGCACTTCACTTGCGTCTCGTCGTGCTCATGACTAGGCGTATTTCGACAGGTCATTATGGCGCTCAACCTATGCCATGAAGAGAACCCACGAGCCAAGTTCTTTGGCGCCTGCAACGACGCCAAGAATGCACTTGACCAGTGCTTTCGCGAAGAGAAGATCCGCGTGCGCACCGAAAACCTCAAGCGAGCGCGCGCGTCGGACGCTTTCGTCCGTCAGAAGATGCAGGAGCACCGCGAACGCCGTGCGCAGGAGGCCGCCGCCCGTCAAGAGCAGTAGAGACACGCACGATATCACCATAGATCGATCTTTCTACGCATCATCACAATACAATCATCATAATCATCACTCTAACATTGCATGGTTTCTTTTGCAGGCGTGGATGGTCATCAACGACAGCCTACACTCGATCTGGTCCTACTTACTCTTGCTCGGTCTCTTCGAGCCCCTTGTACAGCTCGTCACCAGTGGGGCGGTCCCACACAGAGAAACGAGTCGTGAGGTTCCAGTAGTACAGCTTGCCACGGTTGTCGAGCGAAGTGCGCCAGTTGCCGACCTTCTCGCCAATCAGCGTGTACTCATTGTCATCGGGAGATGGCGGCGATGCAAACTCCACAGGCGGACCCCACGGGATCGTACCCTTCATGATATACTTGGCATCCACCTTGTCCAGGTTCTTCAGCTCACGTCGCATGTACTCGGCCAACTTGGACGCGATGCGCTGCTTCTGCGGGCTCTCGTCTTCAAGCAAATGCTTGGCGATCGCTGCCTGGAAGGCCGATTGGTTGCTATCCTTGATGCCCTTATCGTACGCGATGCAGGCGTTGAAGCACACCTGCTGCACCTCAGCAAGATGCTTGTTGACCGTCAGCTCAGACACGTTCATGTACCGGATGCGCACGACAGTCTCTTCCCACAGACGGTCAAACATGAGCTCCTGCATGAGCTTGCCTTGGTCGCCCTCTCGGGAGAGACGACGATGCACCATCCACACATGGGCCACGAGCAGCGCCTGCTGCCCGCGGAAAGTGGGCGTGAGCTGCAGTGCGCGGTAGAAGTCACGGATCGCCGTCTGGTTGACGCAGCTCTGGAAGACGCAGTTCGAGTCGGTGAAGAGGCGATCGTCTTCGTTCATGTAGCCCAAGAACTTGAGGAGCCACGCCCATCGCTCAAACTGCTCGGGGCGCTGCGTGACGTCAAAGTTGGCCGAGCGGCCAATGATGCCACGGCCTGGTGACGGCGGCGGCATTTCGGTCTCGGCCCACTTAAACTTGTTTGCAACCGGTGCCGTTGTCGTAGCGTGGCTGGCTGTGGTCGCAAAACGGACGACTGTTAAGGCGGCCATGGTCGTGTGACGTGCGTAGAAATGTCGGCGCGATGCCTGCGCGACGGGCGCGCGCAGGCGAGTGAGCGCTGTCCCCACGGCGGCCATGGCGGGACGGATGGATGCGCACCGAACGCTCGTTGATGAGACCGACGCCCGTGATCATCCCGAGGCGGTGGTGGGCCATTGGCGGTTTAATTAGTGTGTGCCACGTAGCATATTTTATTGAGTGCACCACATTAAATTAAAGTAACTTGTTTCAGTTCCCTGTGGCCCAGCCAGTCATGTGAAGAGCAACTGGTTGGGCAAAGCGACAATCAATTGGCCATGGGACGCAAGGCACGCCACACGGCCCGCACGGGCGACGGCGGCGCGGAGCTGCGCCACAAGAAGCGCCAGGTGAAGGCCGCCGAGCGTGAGCAGAAGGCTGCGGAGCTGCAGTTCTTTGACGACCCGTCGGAGAACGACGACGACAGTGCGGAGGCTGAGTCGGAGGGGTCCCAGTTTGGCGACGAAGAGGAAGTGCTGCAACTCGGTGGCAGCGACGACGACGAGGAGGAAGAGGATGACGAGGATGATGAAAAAGAAGCGGACAGTGATGATGATGCTGATGATGTCGACGAGTTTGGTGACGAAGAGGCAAAGGAGCGTCTTCGCAAGATGGACTCAAAGTGGGGCAAGTCCAAGAAGACATTCTACTCAGCAGACACGGCCGAATTTGAATTGGATGCCGATGACGAGGCTGCGAAGGACGAAGAGAGCGCCGCGCTCGAGCTGCAGCGCAAACAGGCGACCATGATGGACGATGAAGATTTCGGTTTTGATGAGGATGAGGATGCTGGTGACGAGGATGAGCAGGACGACGACGAGGAAGGTGCCGAGCCTGCGGATGATGAAGAGCTGCTTGGAGAACAACTTGCCGATATCTCAATGCTGGCGGATGACGGCGGGAAGGCCTCGGTTGTTCAGGTGAAAAAGGACTTCTCGAAGATGAGTAAGAAGGACAAACTCCAGATCGTCAATCAGTGCGTTTGCAAAATGCGGGTATCGTGGCTGCGTATGACCGTAACTAAATCTCATGTTTTTGCGCAATAGGACTGCCCCGGAACTATTGGGTTTAAGTGCCGAGCTGGAAAACACCATGAAGGAGTTGGACGAAATTGTCACGCCGGCCATTCTGAAGCTGAAGGAGGTGCGGAAGCGCACAAAAGAGTACAACACGGGTGTGCAGTACCTTGTGACGCGCCAAAACCTCATGCTCAACTACGTTGCCAACATTTCCTTCTATTTGCTGCTGCGGGCCGAGGGCAAGTCGGTTACAGACCATCCTGTGCTGCAGCACTTGCTTGCACTGAAGAAGCAGATGGTCAAGCTCCAAAGCGTCGATGATGCTGTCAACATGCAGCTCCATGAGCTCTTGACGCAAGAGTTCCCCGACGAAGACGCAGAGGATGGTCTCGACAGATTTATTGGGAGCAAGGGGGCGAAGAATGAGAAGAGCAAACTCAATAGTGTTGCGGAGGAGACGCCGTCAAAGGCAAAGAAGCAGAAGACGACCAAAGACAAAAGCGGTGTCACCCAGGCGGAGAAGAAGGAGGCTGAAGAGTTCTATGAGGCAGCTCTCCGTGAGAAGCAGGCTCTGCAGAAGGCCAAGCAGCAATTATACTCGCACGAGAAGCCTGGTCTTGCATCAAGCGACGAGGAAGAAGACAGCGACCTCGATGAAGGTGCCAAGCGAGGCGCATCGTACGAGATCATCAAAAACAAGGGTCTCAAGGCTCACAAGAGCAAGCTCAATCGCAATCCGCGTGTCAAGAAGCGCCTGCAGTACCGTAAGGCCGTCATCCGACGAAAAGGCCAGGTGCGCGATGTTCGTGTGGGCGAGGCTGGTCGGTACGGTGGTGAAACGACGGGTATCAAGTCAAACCTCACGCGCAGTCGCAAGATTCGAAGCTAGACCATATAGAAACCACCCTCACAAGAAGCTACGTTGCATTACGAATGAAATGGATGTGTCTGTATTTGTCGAGCGTGGGCTGCGTCGTGATTGACAAGGTGGAAGTATTAGGATAGCGCACCTCTTTCCTTCGAAAGTCTCATGCAGCTTAAGCCGACTTGACCGGAGGCTCCCAAAGCTTGTGTTCTGTAAAAAGAGCCAAGTTAGAGTGAAACTCAACCTGTTACTAAAGAAGCAGCGACGGATCTAGACGTACCGAGGTAGACGGGGAAGATGCTAAGCTCGTCCTCGGCCTGCTCGATAAGCTCTTCGAGCTGGCCACAGTTGATCGTCTTCTCAATCACATCCTCCTGTATCATTTACCATTCCACAGATCCCAGCAATTGTCAGCAATGCACGCCACGCGAGATATTGCAACTGAGAAGGAATCACGTACGTCCTCGTTCTCCTGGACGACCTTCAGTCGATAGTTGGTGATCTGCTCGACAGCCTTACGGTACGGGATGCCATCCGGCAGCACCTACAGTCCGGGACCACACACACGTGTGAGCCCTTCACTGGACCACCAAAATCCGCAGTATCCACACGACAAACGCACCTGCACTTCACGCAGCGTCTTCTGGTAGATGGCGATGAGGTCCTGACGCGCGTTCGGGTTCACCGCCAGACCCACGATGCCCGTGGAGGTCTTGTGCACAGCCATGCGCAGCACTCGCGTCGCCCACATGATGCTATTGGTGTCGCCGACGGTCGTTCCTAGCCGATCGAGTCTCCTCCCCACAACAATCGGGCCAACGCAGTGAGCACCACTTGAATTGACTATCCTCCGATTTGAATTGATTGTTCCGTTCAATTCAAAAACGAATTGCAGTTTCTCACCAAAACGACATTGGGGAATCCCCAAGCAAGGAGATCAGCATCACCAACACGAGCTCGAGTCACCCGCGCTCTGCTCTGCGCTCCTCACCATGAGCGGCTTCCTTCCTGGCAATATCAGCCTCATTGACCAGCTTGACAGTAGGCTCTCTGCTTGATATGGATGGTGTCATTGGCTCCTCTTATGACCCGCAACGTCTGCGCTGCCTCTAAGAGAAAATCCTGGTTGTGCTCCGTGATGGTCGTCACTTGGTCGGTTTTGTCCGAAGTTTCGACCAGTACTGTGCGTTATCGATTGCAATCCATGTTGTCGACACTAGCTCATTGCGGGATAAACGTTCTAATGTTCCTATGTCTTGAGGTGCTGCAGCGAACATCATCCTCGAAGATACTTACGAACGCCACGTCGCCGGTGGGCTCTTTTGCGACATTGAGCTCGGCCTGAACATCATCCGGTGCGTCGCTGTTGGCGCATACAGTTGGTATGGAATGCCTCAATTGTACTCATGACGGATCGCTTGTGCATTCCAGTGGCGACAACATTGTGCTTCTTGGAGAATTGGTAAGTCATCTGGCAACTTTGCATCACTCACAGTTGTCTCACCTGTCGCCGGTGTCGATAGGATGAGGAAAAGGAGCGCGACCAGCCGCACATGAAAGAGGCGACGATGGAGGAAGTGCTCGAGGCCGAGGAGCGATTGAACACGTCCGGGGCGAGCAGCGTGCGTGCGCAGTGGGAGTTTGACGCGGCGGGCTTGTAAAGGTCAACGTACTAGATTAAGAACATACACGCAATGCAACGTACTGTGCGAGACGCAACAATATTTGTGCTCGGCTGTGGCGGCCGTCCGTATGGGCGTCTTCCATTTCGTACCTCTCGTTGAGTGAGACCAGCGGAATCCTCAGGGGGAATCATGGCCGACGACAAGCGCTCGCCTCTGCCGTCCACGGACAACACGAGCCTCACGTGTGCCGCGCGCGTGTTCGGCTACGAGTGCGCTGACGAGAACCTGGCGTTCCTGCGCTGCAAAGAGAAGGACCAGGACCCGCGCGCGTGTCTGCCACAAGGCGAGAAGGTCACGGCGTGTGTGCTCAAGACGTACGTAGTTCTGCTCGCTTCTAGGAGATTCGAATGCGTCGCCAATTGGTTGCTCACATTGCCATGTGCGTCTGTGTGTATGCCCCCCACGACTACAGCCTCAAGGAACTTGAGACGCACTGCGGAGAGACCTTCTCGGCATACAAGAAGGCGCTGAAGAAGAACTGGCACCAGATCGAGGAGGTCCGCAAGGAGCAGACCGCCATGGAGAACTGCTGGCGGGAGTACAAGGGCTACAACAAGGTACGGAGGTGTTGTGTGTCTTCTGCATTGAAGAATGCTCGAGCTGACCGGGTGGTGATCGTTGTGCACAGGAATAGGATAGACCGCCTGTGAATTGACCCAAGAAGCCCGACGTCACACCAAGTACCTCGCCCTCTAGGACTCAACTCCTTGAGCGAGTGCACTCATATTGTCGTAGATAACACGAAAAAAGAATTCCTCTCTCATCGTCGACTGCTTCGTTTTCAAGCGCTCCTCTTTCGTCCATCAAATTGAACTGCTTCAAGTCGCTCTCTTTTGCTGAAACGGTCCGCCTCCAACACCTGCGTCCACACAAGGCTGGCTCGCATCGCCTTGTGCGAGACTGGTTCTCTTTGTCGGCGTGTCCAATTGCTGCGACGTCATCGAAGACCCTTCAAAGCGGCCTCGATACGCCCACAATCCAAGCGCAGGGTTCGAGATGTAGAAGTACTTCTCGCCATCGGTCGTCTCGTTCCATCCGTCTTGAATCGTGTCGTGCTGATAGCGCTGCGTCATGGCCTGCAGATCAGCGTAGGCGAAGCCTACACCTTCAACCTCGTCTTTTGTGAGGCCCCCCGGACAGTATGTGATCTTAAACCGTCCTTCCGAGGATCCATGGATGAGGTGAGCTGCCGCACTGAGATTCTTCATCAGGTCACGATTTGCCTCTAAGTGTGCAAGCACTTCCTGCGAAAAAGCAATAGATTAGGATCAGTTTGGCCCTTAATAATACTGTGATGCAGAAAGTGTAGACACATACTGGAGTTGTGCGGTATCCATACTTGCGAATGAGCTCATCGATCCGCGTGTCTTCACCAAACTTGTGAACGCCTGGAGCGAGTACCACAAGCTCGCCATCGTCGGCAATCGCCATACGCGTGCGATAGATGCTCTTGTTCCCCAGCCATGTTGACTTGAACTCGTGGGGGTCCAGGAAAACCACCACCTTTTCCAGAGGTGCATCCAGCAATTGAAAGTTGACTTCAAGCGAGAGTTCGGCAGCCTTCATGAAGCACTCCTCATCGTCTCCAATAAACACGCCACGGGTGACAAGTGCTCCGTTTCGGGGATCGCGGCCAATGACTGTTTGGATGTAAACAATCGGCAGACGGTTCGTGAAATGGGTCGATGCGTAATTCAGGATGCGTCGCAACGGATTATCTGCACGCCCCATCATCCGCTCCATGCCGTAGACAGCACCCACAAAGTGCGAGAAGTTGATCGCCTCACTCCCGCCAGTTCCAACGAAGATATTCTTGTTGTAGTTTGCCATCCCCATCACTTCATGTGGCACAACTTGGCCGATTGACAAGATGAGGTCATGCTCCCCCTTCCATAGCTGTCGTTCCGTGGATGACAACGATAGGTCAGAGATGCTGCTGCATCCGTGCCAGTACTATCAGCATAGCACGTACCAGAGTGTTGAGCTGTGCAGGCCAGGGCTCATTTACTTTCCCGTCACTGGCCTCTCGTACGAGCTCCGCCGGGACATGACCGATTGTCTCGACATCGTTTCTGTTGTGAAAGCGGACGCCATTACTATTCATTATTGCAAAGCGCCTAATTGCTTGCTGGATTCTCACCTCCAGTCGTGCACGCGGAATAGCTCCTTTGGAATCGAGCCAAACATTTTGGAGATTTCCTCATCAGTCATCGGCGCGTGGGTACCAAGCGCCGGCAGCACATCCTTCACCGCGCCCTGTAGGTGCTCATATGCGTACTGGGACACAATGCCGGCTTTGCTGCTCAGCACAGTCACCTCAAGTTAGCTGTAGTGTATCATTCTCGGCACCACGTGCTGACCCTACGAGTGGAAACGCGTGAAATCCGGCGGCACGATCGCTACGTTTTGGTATGACCCTCCTCGTGCAGCCTCCAGCTGCTGTAGCGCGGTCTGCACAATCTCCCGAAGCTTTTCGTCAGGGATCACCGACGTCTTGGATCCTTCCGCGTAGAACAGCCCCATCGCTTCCGTGTTCCCCCCGTTGGTGTTCCTTTGATTGACGGAAGGATCTCTCTTCAAGATGACGCAACATTTAGAGTGGCCAACCCTATTTCGATTTTTGGCACCAAATGATGTGTACATGGTGTGGTTCTCCCCTTGCAACACGTTGCCCCTCTCTCCTGGGCGAGAAATTTTCCGACACCAACACGATGATGAGACTCACTCGCTTCGTGGCGCTCGCGCTCGCAGCGCTGCTCGTCGGATGCGCTGCGTACGATTCCCTCTGCAGCTTATGCATCCCCAACACACTGGGACCTTATACTGACTTCATGCTTCCTCACTGTTGTGGCTGCAGCGCGTACGACATTCGCGGCACTATTTTCCTGGGCGAGGCCGAGAAGATCCCTCCATACCGCGTTCTGCTCAACGGTGGGGAGCAAGTGACGTACTCCCGCACGAACGGTGAGTTCATTTTCCGTGACGTCGCTCCCGGTCGTTATGTGGTGGACGTCGCGGCCGTCAACGAGCTCTTCAGTCAGTTCAAGGTCGATGTCGCGGAAGATGGTGTGATCCGTGCCATCGAATACCAGTATCCGGGTACGTGAACGCTACTCACGCAAGCGTACTCCCTGCTCCTTACATTTTCGTATTGGTGGTGGATGACCTTTCTCAGGTGCCCCGAAGGCGCGCGCCGAGTACCCCCTCGCGGTGGAACCTGTTGCCGAACTCGAGTACTTTGAAGAGCGCGAGAAGTTTAGCATCTTGCAGTTCATCATGAACCCGTCGTTCTTGACTGTCGTACTCCCAATTGGTTTGCTCTACCTGCTGCCCAAGCTGTCCGAGGCGATGATGGGTACGTTCAGGACACAATGCACACCCGAATCCAAATGCAATCGTGTTGACCATCTACACGACCCCATGGTTCAGATCCCGAGGAATTCAAGAAGGCACAGGAAGAGCTCGGCACCCAGGACCCGTCGCAGATTATTTCAGGCATGTTTGGCGGAGGCCAGGCGAAGGCTGACGATAGTGACGACGACTAAACCTGTGAAGACAGACAAGCTCATCTAAGCAACGACTTCCTGCCTATTATGGGGAAGCCTCCACTACACAAGTTGAGATAGATCATCCGCCACTCGATACATAGTTGATACCTGCAAAGTATTCGGTCGTTTGTATTCAAATGAACATGGTGCAGTTGGGGTTCCACTGCTTCGTGTTGACGTTCGCTGTCGTGACTTGGTGGCTCGCAACGCTCTTTCCTTGCTGTTTGGTGACCTCTTTCACACTCGTCGCCAGAGCGCCCCAGTCATTGAGTGGCTTGCCGCTTCCGATCGTCTCCACCAGCTCATCGACGGTCTCGGCGGGTCCTTCCAGAGTGATATGCACCAGCTTTTTGTCGTTCTTGTCATTGGTCGTGCCGCCCGTCAGCTCGCGCTTGATCATCGCACGAATGACTGTCTGACGGAACATGACATTCTGGACTTTGCCACGCACTTGGAAGTACCGCGGTCCGTCACTCTCTCCATCGCCGAGCGGCGTGGCATCATGGGCGGCAGTTGGCGAACGGTCGGTCATGTTTTGACGAGATGCAGTTCCACGAATCAGAATGGATGCAGTGGAATAGATTAGGTTAACCTGAGGAGATACGCTTCTAGAACAGGTGCGCAAACGTCATGGCGTCGAGTCGTTCCGTCGGACCGACAGCCCTCTCTTGCTATGGAGCGGCAGTGCCGCTCTCTATGTACTTCGTTCAACTCACGACCAACGTTAATACCTCATACAGACAGCGCGCCTCGCAGGTTATCTCGACAGTAGGTGTTGCCGATTCCACCGATGCCAAATGCAGGGCCGATGCGACCGATGCGGGCGCACGCCGACTTGAGGTACTCACGTTGCAAAAAGCGTAGGCGCTGGGTCACGCTGGCGCTCTTGCTGTTGTACAGGTCCAGTCCCAGCAAGTGCAACGGCGTCGACACAAATTGCACAGCAGCGGGGCACACGAGCTGAGACACTGTAGTCGCACGGGTCTTATCGAGGCTTGTCTTCTCTTGGAGCTCCTTAGCTACGACCTTTGGTGCATTGAACGATGCAGCGACGGTGAGCGAGTCACGGATAGCGAAAAGCCCGATGGATGCGAGCGGGAACGCGGCCGGTGCAATGACACCGAACATTTGCGTGAATGCGCGGTCCTTGGCAATGCAGAGCGACATGTTGACCGCAGTCGTGCCGACAAACTTGGGCATTTGATTATCGACCTCGACGACGTCGCAGACTGTGTCAATCGCGTTCGCGCTCGCGTACGTGGCCGTGTAGAGACCAAAGACGAGTCGGAACTCGCGGCGGCGCATAAACTGGAAGGGGTTCTGCAGGAATTGGATTGACAGTTCTTTCAGTCCTGTCGTGAGCTGACGCGCACCACTGGCATTCTCAATGATCGATCGGTCAACAATGGTGATGAAGGGTGACACGCCAAAGGACGCGGCTGCGGCCGCTGCGAAATCCACGCCGAGCCTCTTGGCGACGATTAGCGTCGTGTAGTGCGCGTCGTGGTGCGTGTGCGTGTCGACCATACTGGCAGAGGTTCCGATGGTGGATTGATGGGTGGGACGTCGCGGGACGTGCAGTGTGTGCCGCGTCAGGAAAGTTTCTGACTGAAGCACGTTTGCGTGTTGGCGACGGCGGCGCTGAGCCACGCAACTCGCTGCCTTCTATTCCTCTGAACCGGACGACCTTCGGTGAGATGGGCTCTTTCCCGCTGTCTCTGCCGTCGCTCACGTAAGGCGGTCGCTGTTTGGCAAATCATCGGCGTCCTCTGCCATCGCTCCGACCAAGGAATGGAACGCAGGCGCGTCACTGGGGTGCCAGCGACACGACACGTGCGACGTACCTACAGGTCACTGCTTCGAGGTAGAGCTATTCGTAGTGCCCTCCAAAAAATGGGTCTGGGTTTTTTCGCATACAGTTTGCTATGAACCCAGAATGAGTGAGAGCAAACCCGTTTGGTCCATTTCCAAATGTGGACGTCCATATAGATCTGGAGAGCTTGGTACTTGCTCTCTCTGTGGTCTGTCAGATCCTTCTTCCTTCAGGCAACATGTCGATGTTTGTGCTCGTCGGCTCCAAGGAGCCGCTCTACAAGATGGAGCTCAAGTCCCGCAAGGAGGAGAGCGCCCATGTGGACGAGTTTCTTCTCCACTCGGCGCTTGATATCGTCGATGAGCTCATGTGGACGACGCAGTCCATGGCGCTCAAGGTCGTTGACAAATTCAACGACCAGTTCGTCTCGGCCTTTGTGACCGCGACCAACGTCAAGTTCCTGCTGCTCCACGAGAGCCGTAACGAGGACACGATTCGTGCGTTCTTCCACGAGGTCCACGAGCTCTACCTCAAGGTACGTGATGGTTTTGTTCAACGGATCATGAAGTCGTGCTAATTGTTTCGATATCACAGCTCCTGATGAACCCGTTCTACGAGTACGACACACCCATCACGTCTGAGGTATTTGACGCGCGGATCAAGACACTCGCGCGGCGATACCTGTAAAACAATCCATCATACGTCAAGTCAAATCCAGACGAATTACCCATGGAGTTACCAGGGAATTGAATTGCAAATAGTTCTTCTCCTCTTGCTACAAGTTGGAAGACTACTACGTTTACTGCTGGGCGACCTGGCCGGCAATGCGGTCAAGGTCCTGCTGGCCGTGGCTGGTGATGCGGCGACCACCCTTCTTGACGCCCTCCTCACACTTCTCAACGACCTTCATCTCCTCAAGCTGCTGGAGGATGTGACGGATGAGACCACCCGAGGCCTCCTGGAAATGCTGGCGGTGGACACCACGGCGGGCGGCACCACCGTAGGCCTTCTTGAGGGCACCGATACCGGTGTACTGCTTGAGGTACACCTTGCGGGCAATCGAGGCGGCACGGATGTAGTACCAGTCCGGGTCGGCCGGCGAGAACTCCTTGAACGAGGCCGTCTTGACGACGTCCCACCAGCTCGGGAGCTCCATCTTACCCGAGCGCTTGAGGTGCTCGGCGTAAGCCTTGATGAAGTCAGCAGGCTTCACGTCACGGACAGTGACACCACGAGGAGCGTATTCGGCCATTTTGTTGTAGTTCTGAGCAGGCAGTCACAACACATTAAGAACACGTCTGTACCACCGTACACGTCAGGAGCTCTACAGCAGCTAAGCGCACACTGCGACTCCCTCCCAGTCAGGAAGAAGACAGCGACGCCGCCACCGGATGCAACCCGCTCATCGCACAGGACAGTCTCGGTTCTCAAGAGAGAACAAAAACGTCATTTCCACGGAACACGAAACGCAATGTTCACGGAGGCGACTGCATCAGACCGCGTCAACGACTGTCGCAGTAGAAGTGCGAGCAGCAGCAGCGCAGCCGTCTCTCACCCGCACATCGATCCCCACGGGTGAACGAGGACGATGGCGGGGAGCGCAGCGAGGGGCCAGCAGGGAGCTACATACATAGAGCGCCACTTACTTGTACGAGAGGAACTTTGCAACAGAGGGCCTGGGTGACTTGAGCTCCCGCAGACCCCCGCCAAGAGGAAGCCCCCTTGGAACCAATGGCTCGGATATCATTTACAGCCAATTAGAACTTCTTGAACCTTTTGATTGGTGATAATGCAATTCGCTGCGCGCCAATCGATGGCGACGTCTTTGGCCTCTATAAATTCGCTATCACATTAGAGAGGTGCTGTGGTTACGAGGCGGCGCTGGTTGGTCGGGAGCCACGATGGCCAGCCAGTGAGTGAGCTGCGAGCAGTCAGAATCGAATCGCATCGCCCCAGAAATCACCATGCTCGTGCTCTTCGAGACCGCGGCGGGCCACGCGCTCTTCAAGGTGCAGGACGAGTCCAAGCTCGCGAATGCGGACGACGTGTTCAAGCACTTTGCCACGCCCGAGAAGGCCAATGCGCTGCTCAAGCTCAAAGGCTTCAACGCGTTCAAGGACACGACCGAGGCCGTCGCGGCCGCGACCGACATGGTCGACGGCAAGGTCGGCAAGGCGCTCAAGAAGTTCCTCAAGAAGAACGTTGTCGACGCCGGTCTCAAGGACAAGCTCGCCGTGACGGACAAGGCGCTTGGCAGCATGATCAAGGAGAAGCTCGGCATCCAGTGCATCCACGACGCGGCTGTGAACGAACTCATGCGTGGCGTGCGCGCCAACATGAACGCGCTCATTGCGGGCCTCGAGGACGAGGACCTGAAGTCCATGACGCTTGGTCTCTCGCACAGCCTCTCGCGCTACAAGCTCAAGTTTAGCGCCGACAAGGTGGACACGATGATCGTGCAGGCTATTGGTCTGCTTGACGAGCTCGACAAGGAGATCAACACGTACTCGATGCGTGTGCGTGAATGGTTTGGGTGGCACTTCCCCGAGATGGGCAAGATCGTCACGGACAACTTGCAGTACGCCAAGTGCGTGCTCAAGATGGGTATGCGTTCGCAGGTGAAGAACCTCGACTTCTCGGATATCCTGTCGGAAGACGTGGAGGCCTCAATGCGTGAGGTCTGCGAGGTGTCGATGGGTACGGACATCTCGGAGGAGGACGTGACCAACATCTCGTCGCTCTGTGAGCAGGTCATCTCGCTTACTGAGTACCGTGCGCAGCTCTTTGACTACCTCAAGAACCGCATGAACGCCATCGCCCCGAACCTTACGGTGATGGTTGGTGAGCTCGTCGGTGCGCGTCTTATCGCCCACGCCGGCAGCTTGATGAACCTCGCCAAGCACCCGGCGTCGACAGTGCAGATCCTTGGTGCTGAGAAGGCTCTCTTCCGTGCGCTCAAGACCAAGCACGACACCCCCAAGTACGGTCTCATCTACCACGCCTCGCTTATCGGCCAGACGGCGCCGAAGTTCAAGGGTAAGATCTCGCGTGTCCTCGCTGCCAAGACCGCTCTCGCCGTGCGTGTCGATGCTCTCGGCGACGCGACGGAGGCCAGCATTGGCTTCGACAACCGCGCCAAGGTTGAGGCTCGCGTGCGCCAGCTCGAGAACGGCATGACTGGTACGATCAGCGGCAAGGGCAAGACCAAGAACGAGGCCAAGAAGTACGTGAAGGCTGAGGGTGGTAAGAGCTACAATGCGGAGGCGGACATCACCGTGGCCAAGAAGCGCAAGGTCGAGGAAGAGCCGGTCGTGAAGGAGGAGTCGGAGGACGAGGAGGAGAAGCCGAAGAAGAAGAAGTCCAAGAAGGAGAAGAAGGAGAAGAAGGAGGAGGTCGAGGTCGAGGAGGACTCGGACGACAAGAAGGACAAGAAGAAGAAGAAGAAGAAGAAGAAGAGCGCCGACGAATAGATTGCTCCTGTGTCTGTGTCTTTTTCTCAATACATTAATTCGCTTCATTAGCTGTCCACTTCAGTTGCCTGATCTCGATTGTATGGACCTCCACCATCGTCTAGCTCTTGGTTCTCGCGCGGTGGATGCCGCTGACCATGTGGTGAAGGAATTTGCGCACGGTGACGGATCCATGCAGAGGATACGGAAAGACTGGACAAGGCCATGTTTGTATTTTTTCGGTCGCTGCTCAGATGCCTTACGTTAATCTTCGTCCTCTTCGTCCTCGTTCGTGTTTTCAGCACTATCATCAGCCATCTCCATGCCAACATCGTCATCCTCGTCGTCTTCATCATCATCACCAGTGCCACCATCCTCTTCTTCTGTGCCAGTGTTTTCGCCCTGCGCGGCCTTCTCCTGGATCTCTTGGATCTGGGCGACTAGCTCTTTGTACTTCTTCAGGATCTTTGTAACGCTTCGTTCCGCCTTGTCAGGGGAGATTTTCGCAGCTGATGAGAGCGCTGATTTGAGCTCCTTGAGCATTGGAGCATCAGGACCCTGATGATCCAAGAGCAGAAGTCAAGATCAGCGTATTGTCATGAATTGGATAGGGCGTCCATACAAACGCACCTCGTGCTCCTTGAGAACTTCCATTTGTTTCTCGTAGGCCTGGAATTGACATAATCGAACGTGTCAGACTGAAGTCCGCTTCGATATTGAATTTGATCCCACTTGCATACCTTCACGAGCAGCTTCTGGATCTCCGCGCTCGGCATCGCAAAAAAGTGGATGAATGAAGGCTTACCGATCTGAGGTCTTGTCTCCACGATCGACCCCATGTCGTCCCCCCTGACGCGGATGTACGTGCCTCGAAATCCGTCGAGCTCTTGCAGTCCGTGCATCTTGGGCGGCTGCATATCTGCAGGAGGCCATTCAACGACGTACCACCAACGACACAACAGCTCCTGCACCAGACGGCCTTTAAGCGTGCCGTAGAGCTCTTCTGTGCACTCTTGCTGCTTGAACTTGATCTTGACGCGCTTTTTCTTCGCCTGTGCAGTGGCACGAGACGACGTACGGGCCGCGGGCGTGGAGGATGGTTTAGCGACTGGCTCGACCTTGACCCGCTTTTGACGCTGTGCGAGACTGCTAATGGGCACATTGTCGTCACTATCGCTGCTCGCATCGATCTCGCGCTTGATAACTGGTGCGCCAGCGCCCGCGTGGCCAGCACCATTGGCCGCGGGTTCACTTTTCACTCCCGGCTCCTGTTTCACACTCGATTCCCGCTTCACGGTCGCGTCTGCGCGCAGCTTGGAGAGCGGCACATTATCATCGCTGTCACTGTCACTGGGGGGGGTACATGGGCATGTCAGTCGGTGCTTCCACGGAGGAATAATGGGGCTGTGCGCACACTCCCAACGCACCTGGCGGTCATGGTCGTACGAAGGTGAACGACCTTATCTAGCTATCCTTTCGCTTGGTCCAAAGCACGTCGTACCTTTCTATACTCAATAAAAGGCTCACAGTCCACTTTTTGGATCTATGACAAACTAGGTTTCACAAACCCTCACTAGGAGGTAACGGTACCCTAGTTGCCAAGGTCAGTAAACCCTAACTTGTAAAACACATGCTTCGGTAGGGTTTGATAGCCCTAATCAACTGATGCAGGAGGGTTTCACCTCTAAGGGTATCGCCCAACTAGGCTTGCTTGCTTAGAACCTCACCCCTTCGCTTCCAACCAGCTTTCTATCAGAGCCTATCAATTCTCAGGGACCAGTTCCCTGTGGATTGCATACCACTTCATCACAGCTCTCCTTGACTCCGGCGGTGACGTCTCCTATGTGTCCAAGACGGTGGTCGAGAAGATGCAAGCGGTGGATGAATTTGTGGAGATTGCAACAGCAAAGGAGCCGAGCCCGTTGTATCCACTCGGTCATGATCATATCCGCGTCTGGCGACGGATCAGAATCCGTGGTATCAAATTAGCCACGGCGGCTGGTACTTCCTACAGTGGAGTTCTATGTCGATGACGATTGTGGACACGACCTCCTCATTCTGAGACGTCCCTTGATGCACCAGCTCGGCTACAGCACTCACAAGCTATTGTTGGATGCAGTGCAAAAGCTCGGTGGTAGGCCGGTTCCAGAGGCCAGCGACGCGGAAGAGAAATCGGAGTCTGATGCTCCAACATCTCCACTCCGGGGTGAGCCTGATGTGGCTGGAGTGCTCTGGTGAAGATCGTGCTGATGAGTATGAAGAGAAGATGGCGCTTCCCAACCCCGAGTCCGCCTCGATGGACGACGTGCAACGTTTCCTATATGAACGGTGATGCAAAGCCCTCATGGCAGGGCTGCCTGAGGAGGACGCGGTGACGCTTCGTGAACTCCTCCAGCAGTACTGGGTGGTGTTTCGGTTGGTAATCGGCTGTGATCCTCCGATTGCAGTGGAACCCCTCAGAGTGCGATTCGTTGGAGCCATACTCAATCATGCCACTTCTCGGCATGTTCACGCCTCTACGTGTGCTCATGGGATCAACGGACGCGCCGGCTTACGCTCAACAGACGATGGAGCAAGTTTTTGACGAGCAGCTGTACAAATAGGCGATGGTGTGGCTTGACGATGTACTCGGATTTGCATCGACACCCAAAGCCTAAATGGAGGTGCTCGAGCGAACGCTTGCCTCCTGCAAAAAGTTGGGCGACAAGCTCAACCCGAAGAAGTGTGTGTTCTTTGCTCAAGAGATCAAGTGGTGTGGTCGTGTATTGTCCGCTCAGAGTGTAACTTATTGCCCGAACGGGCTGGTCTAGGGTTTGGAATGCTCCGAGAACGGCGGCAGATCTCCAGCAGTTTGTGTGTGCGGTCAACTGGATGCGTTCGAGTATACCGAATTACAACAAGCTCATGGCGCCTTTGATGGCGTGTCGTGAGGCAACCCAAAAATCGCGTTCTGGCGTACGTAGCGCGACTCAAGTTGCCACCGAGCAACAAAACTTCTTCGGGGATGGCCCACACGCGTCCAACAAACGACACGTACGGGGCTTCGAGATATCGCAAACTCTTCGAAGAGGAGACCCGAGAATACCAACACACCGTTACGCGAGCGCCTCACACGCTCGGTTACGATCAATGACTCCTTGCACTTGCTGTCAGCCCCTTAGCACCGCGGACGTCCCGCCTGAAAAGCCCCTTGTCACGTGGACTTTTGCCAGACGTTCGCTTCTTAAGTGTGGAAAACTTCCGTCTGACTGGTCAAGTTAACACACTCTGATACAAAAGCGGTTTCAAACTGGTATAACCGAACTGCTTGTGCGAAAGGGGGACAACTCTGTACTGACTACCCAGAATGGACGGCTCCCACCGCCACTCTGGGTTATTGGGTGGTAGAACCCCTAGCCTACTTCATGAATGCTAACAAGGGGATCCACGCTACTCCTATGGATCTCTCATTAAGGCTACCTACACTACTTCCTACTGTTTTTGTTAGTTTCTTATGTATGGGTCTTTCTTGTCGGACTGGTCAAGTTCACCCGGACTTAGCGGAAATTTCACGCACTTCATCACAGCCGCCCCTTGCGACGCTCCAGCGCATGCGGGACGAGCGAGCACCTCGACGAACGTCGCACCTTCAGCGCCTTATCAATGCCATCTCGCTGCCGCTCGCGCCCGAGCAAATTCGTTGTAATCGATCCCGCCGCACACACACTGCTGCTCTTGGTCTTCGCGTCGACCCTCTGCTTGCTTTGGCGTCCAATCTAGCTCGTAACACGGAATCTCGTCCCGGTCCGCGACTTCCATCAACGCGCGCCACGTCGGCTCCTTTCTGAATACCTCACGACACGCGAGGAGGAACAAGTAGTCTTCGCACCGACTCAGCGACACGAGGGACCGCGCTGGGTAGTTCTTCATAAACCCGAGCGACTCATTGCGGACACAGGTCACAATGGTGATGTTGGCTTCTCGTCCTTGACACGAATCTGTTGTGCGCACTTCGTACTCCGCAAAATCGAGCAGATAGTGTCGGTAAGGATGTAGACACGCCTCTACCAAATCGACTTGATCCTGGTACGGCGAAATGATGAGCACACTTTTCTTCTCGTACGTATCTTGATCTTCAGCTTCTCCATCTTCTACCTCGTTGATCTTCCGTGCTTGTTCTTGCATCTTCTACCTCGTTGATCTTCCGTGCTTGTTCTTGCAACACCCAGCGGATCCGCAGCATGAGTTCTAGCACTGCAGTGGCCTCGACTTGGTTCAGCAGGTTTGCCTCTTCCGGTGTTTTATCTTTCTTCCTCAGCTGCTTAGCGTGGATCTGTGCTTGTGAGACAGAATTCGTGGGGTTCAACCACACCACTCGCTCCCTGTTCACCGTGGGCTTCACTCTGGTCGTTGTCGTCTGGTATGCAGCGTCCTCCCAGCCTCCATGGGGTATGCACGTCGGCAGCTGCACGGCTGAGAGATACTCTGGCGACGCTGCGGCGCGTAAACGCAAAGGGTTGTAGAACGGCGACAAGAACCGAGTGATGAGATCGTGGCTTCGGAATTATGCATCCATGGTCGATCCTGGAAACACCAACACCCCACTCTTTCCTTGATCTCGTTGAGTGTATGCATGCTCCATCGCATGCATCACTGACCACGCTAACTTGTGGCGATGATTCTCCCCTGGGAATCTGTCTCGTAAAGATTCGCACAATAGGGTGTAGGGGAGTAGTTGGTATGGATCGCCCAAAATCACTAGCGTGTCCACCGTGCCGTTCAGCGCTTGTAAGATGCTTGCCTCCATTGTTTGTGCGCCCTCGTCATTGATCACCATGTCGTAATGCAGCTCATCCTTGAACTTCCCCTTGCTGAACTGTGAGAGGGTCCCTACGATCACACGAGCGTTCTTCAGCATTGCCCTGCGCTTTGCGTCTACCTTGTTGTCCAAATCTTTATCTCGAACCCGCTCGGCTCTCAACTTCTTTCGGTACTTCTCCAACTCCAGCTTCAGAAAACACTGTCGTACATCCTCACGTGGATCCTTCAAACGCCCTTGACGGTCTCGGTAATCTCCGAGCCGAATGAAAGCATCGGATGTTATCAAATCATGACGTCTCACCAAGCGAAAAAGATCCTCATCAATTGCCGCAGTAGTCTCGGACACGATGGCGATCTTTTTGTTCGGGAAGATTTTCAAATACGCGTACACGAGATAGAGAATCAATGTGGTCTTGCCGCACCCATACGGTCCTCGGGCGAGCACGATACCACGGTGGGTTAATGCACGATCGATCACTTTAAACTGTCCCGGATCGGCCTTCTTTTTCACATACGCATACACATCACTCTGACGAATCACATCTTGAACTTCTTGACCGCGAGGAGACAGGCCTACTTGTCGACGTGCTAGTAGGTTCACTAAAGGTGGAGGATCTCTCACATGTCGTCCGATCACCTCAAACCGCTGTACATAATTGTTGACACCCACCTTCGGAGCCCATACGAGCCTATCTCGGCATTTCGTGATCTCCTCCAATGCCACCTCAGTGATGAGGACCAGCGTACGCCCCACATCCACCACCATGGCCATGCCCAGCCGTTCATAAGCTTTGCCTCGGTCGACACACAATCTTCCATACGTCCATGGGTGAATATGGTCCTGAACACGAGTCTTTTTTCCTTTGCTCTCGTTGCTTCCCAGTACCACTGCGTTCAACATTCGAAAGACTGGCTCAACATGCTTGACTGCTTCCTGAACACTCTTGGGCCAACGGGCTGCCATCTCACTCATGAGTCCAAAACCTCGCGTTCCGATCGGAATGTATCTCCACCCTCCGGGCGGTCGTCGAAATATTGAGGCATCTGCTTCCGTACCACCCGTTGCTTCGAATGCTTCACGGTGTGTTGACAGTGCCATCGCTAGCAGGTAGTCTTCCACACCCACGAAGCCATCCAGATGTACCTGCCGTTTCTTGAGATACTCCCAATGCCGACACACACCAGATTAGTTGAACTTCTCTTTGGTGGCTTCATATTCCAAGCAACATACAGGGTCGCGACACGGCTCGTATCCTTGCTGTTGTCGAGGTGCGGGCCTAGTTGCTTAGTATGGATGGGTGCTGCCATATTGTTGAAATGGTGCATCTGGCAAACCTCTGGGCCAAGAGACTTTGTGTGGACACAGAAGGGGCCTGTAGCTATGGCCCCAGTCGGGAATTGAAGGCTGGGTGGAAGGA